>SMLS01073711.1:0-11759 GCA_004785975.1 Popillia japonica
GAATCCTACTAGTTACTTATTATATGACATAATTAAACAACCTTTCTATAGTAAAATCTCTATTTATTTCACTCAGTCTACTACTTCGTTTCACATGAATACGCAACCGGATTGGAATTTGCCCGCGACAATGCATATTTTGACATCTTGCTTCCACCGCACACTATCTGATCAGTGCCAGATGTGACTAGTTCCTCACAATGCGTCATGGTTTTTCAACAGGATTCTTTAGATTTTGCCAGACGAAAATTGGGTTCTATTTCTATTTGTAGGTCGTCATAAGTCATTCTTCACGAAGTTAGAGCACAGGAACGCTGTACCATGCATAACGTTCACGCTGGTTGATAAAATTTGCTAGTTGTAGAAGCGGTACATTACTAATGTAATGTATCACATTAGCAGCATTGTACTCGCATAGCAACAACTAAACCTATTTGTTACTATGCCGGGTTCGTAAGATATGAACTGGTAGCTCTCATAAATACCATTTGTTTTAAATATAAGTTATCAATGGAAAAACATTTCATGAAAATCAATAATATGTACATCTGCAACACAGAAAGATAAAATGGAACTGGATTAGATTTCTACTGCAAAAATGTACTAGAGTAAGTAAAATGGCAATACACCAGAAACCAATACACGTACTAAAAAGAGAGGTAACGATAAATGTGAGAATGATAGGTGCAGAATTTCCGTATATAGACATAACTAACAATGTTGATCAGACGCCATTTGTTAGCTGTCAATTGCCATTCAGTATCTTGGTGTGTTTGTCGTGAATCATTTTGCTTCTATTTGTCTCCCCTTTATTTACTTTTGCTTAAACAGCTTTTATTGAAAGTACATTGCGTATATTACTGATACTTTGCTGTTACATGTGTTCATAAAACATGTGTTCAGTCGAATGTTTGGGGATGGTACTTATGTGTATAGGCGGCCATATTGCTCGCACAGACTGGTGTATTTCCGATTTTAAACTTTATCTACATTGAATGCTAATAAGAACCTGCTAACATTTGGTGTCCGTTTCTACTTAGTTACTAATGTTGATGTTCTGAAGTATTTAACGCGATATACATATATACATACATTGCAAGCCTCACTTAAATTACAGAGCATTTACATATTTTATACACTTAGTTTTCCTTAGCATTGTGTAATTCTACAATATCTATAAAGTACATTCGCGTATTGCATGTTAATATTTGTAGTTGCGACCCACCGCTCATAGACAACTTGACTCACATTACAGCATCTGGGACAGATTCAATTTTACAACTGGACACACACACACTGCGCCCTCTCATATATGCTAATGAAATTGCATATGACACGCCCGATGGCAGAAGGGATACGAGATAATTGAAGGACCGTGTACAATGTGTGTTATATATACATACATACGCCCGTCGCCGGGGTGGTTGGAGGGAAAGGGGTATTGATTCGGCTTCGAAATTAGGTTAGTTAATAAACTTCCACTCACTTCATATGTATTCATGGTCATATAAATATAATATAAACTAACAGATAATAATTCCCAAATCAAATTACAAAGTTCATTATGTAGTAGTGTTATTTCATTTTAGTGCAGCAGTGTAGCCTGCTGTGTAATAGCCTGCAACTAAATTTGCTGCGCAAATCTCGCATTTTAATCGATTAGCGCTAGATTAAAATTAACTTTGACATTATTGAATATTTTATTATTTATCAAGAAAAAGTGTGGGAGTTTGTGGGGTGGCAGCAGAAATACATCCTAACTCCATTAAATACTGTTCCGATACGGCAGTCAGTATTCCACTATACATATATTGGGTGCGCCATTAGTGTCGGCGGAATTTAGCATGAAAACTACTACAGATAGAAAAGTGATATTTCCTATACGTACATATGTATATAGTTTCACATAACGCATTTTTTTAATTATTTACAAATATACAGGGTGTAACAAATTCGCGCTGCCAGCTTCTACTTTTTTTATATTAAATAGTTTACTATACTTTTTTAAATTATTTTGATAACCACCTAAAATAGCTTTGCAACGATATATGGTTAGGTACACTTTCATCCATTAGTTTTGACAATATTGTAACTGACTGACGTACATTTTCAGCCATATTATCCTCGTTCAACTGACGAAAAGCACGTCTTATACGTTGCTGCATCTCTTCAGCCGTTGTAGGAGGTGTCATATAAACTATGTTCTTCATAGTAGGCCACAGGAAAAAATCACAAGGGGTAAGATCTACTGATCGCGCTGGCCAGCTTACTGGACCTTATCTCCCAATCCACGTATTAGTAAACACCCTATGCTCTTGCAGCAGCACCGTAATGTGCGAGTGCACCATCGTGTTGATCCCATAATCCATGAAATTATCTGGAAGACCTCCTAGTAATACTGGTAAATTATTTTGTAAGAATTCACAATTTAGAGTATTCTGAAAGAAAAAAAGGCCTACAACAGTGTTTCCTAAAATGCCTCCCCAAGTGTTAACACTCCATTTGTTTTGATATAAAACGGGCTGCACGAAGTGAGGGTTTTTTGTGTCGTAGTAGTGTACATTCCTTCTGTTCATAATTCCAGAATTACTAAATGTTGCTTCATCTGTGAAAAGCACATGATCTAAGAAAAGCTTATCTTGACGTAATCGTATGAGCAACCATTCACAATACAGAAGTCTTTTTTCAAAATCTGTTCGTAGTACGTCATAGTGAATATTAATTTTATAAGGGTGAAACTTTTGTTTTCTTAGAATTCTCCTCGCGGTAGTGGTTGTAATCTCATGTTGTTTTGAAATTGTCCTTGTAGACACGTACGGATTTTCCACAACGGATTGAATGACTATCACTTCATTATCTTCTGTAGCCACAGTTTTTGTCCTTTCATGTTTGAGATATTTCACTGAACCCGATCGAACAAACCTTACTAATAAATTGTCAAAGCTCTTAACATGCGGGGTTTTACGGTTGGGATAGTCCGCTGCATACATTCTTGATCTAGTAGTGGATTTTTGTTGCCAGCGCCAAGAAGAAATACCATGTCTATGAGTTCCTCCTTCGAGAAATTCATTTTTAGTTGAAGTAGATAAAAAACAACAAAAACAAAACTTGAATAAATACTTGAAAACCGGATTATAGTAATACGCAATAACTTATAATCAACAAATAAATAATTCAAATTGTAAAAACGGGCGATAATAAAATTACAGTAAAAGTTATTTATTCGCGGGCGATACGTTCCGTAAAAATGCTGTGAATACAGAAACCGCGAATACGGAATGGCAATTTATGTATGATTAAAGGGGATGCGTTTCAGAATTACAAAGTAATAACAAAATAAATACGAGTATATATCTTAATTTTATTTGTATATAGTTATATAGTAGTATTGTACATAGTAGTATTGTATATAGTTTAGGGAAAAGAATTAATAATATTGTATATATGAATTACATATTATTATAACGTTTAGACAAAGGTTTAGAGAATATTTGTAGTGAAGTTGTGTAACACAATTTGCGCGATATTTTTGAAATGTTTAGCAGCTTTTATCAAAGCACTTTCGGCTTGTTCAACTAAAAGTAGTCATAGGTTTGAATTGATAATGTATTAAGCGTTTTTTTTTCTTACAATTGTTGTGGTAGAAGAACTGAGCCATAAATAAAAAAGTTAAAAAACACATATGGAAATAAACCAGACTATTTATATTATTGACATTTAAAAGAATTGTTAAAATATTAAAATGTAAATTTTTTTAGGTTAAAAGTTACACACGCGGAAATGTCATTTAATGCTGTGATATTGGTTAAGGATAGCGAGATATGGATTTGTGGAGTGGAAAAGCGATATACAGAGCAAAGAAAATTACAGGGTAGTTAGGTTCCATGGTGGTCTCGTGGATCGGATTGTACAATGTTAAGCTGGTTTGTATCCGTTTTGTAATTGACAGTGTCGTCTTTGTATTGGTTAAAGTGTACCATCTCTAGCAAGAGTCTCTTCTTATAGTTGTTTTCTGTAGATAATATGGTGCTGTTGTTGTAGCTAAATTTGTGATCTGCATTACAGGTGTGGTTGACCAGTGCACAAAAGTTCCTCTTGATTTTACAATCGCTGCCTTGTTGTACAATGCTGTCTCGGAACCATTAAGATGTTTGGCCGATGGTATTTTATATACTACATTAGAACTTAAAAGTAAGGGTACACTGTTTTTCATGTTTGCAAAAAGGGATTTCAATTTGTGAGGATTGTATTTGGTTATGTGTATGTTATTAGGATTTGCCATGTTATGAGTCGTTTTTAACATTCTTTCAGCGCGGTTATTGATCTGAGGTAGTTTTCTGTATGTTACATCCACTGGATGTCCTGGAGGGCCGTGTGGGTTATTCACATCGAAAATAAATGACTTGAGGAGTGGCTCTGGATACCCGTTGTTGAGGAATATTTGAAGTAATAACTTTAAATTCTTCTCTCTAAATTGTTCATTTCAGATGTGTATTATTCTACTAAGCATATTGACTACTGTGTTTATTTTGATTAATTGAGTGTGCAGACGTATATTTGATATATCGTCCTGAGACGGTTGGTTTGTGGTACCAGTCAAGGTTGATAGTTCCATCGAATGACCAATGTATCCAAGAAAGGTAGTTTCCGTTAATTTTCAATTTTTCCTGTCAATGGTGGATGGGTTATTGTATTTATTGAAGGTTTGAAGAGTAAACTCTGTCATGTTCCGCGGGACTGCCAGGGTGAGATCATCGATATATTTGTAGATAAAGGATATGTCAAAGGGAATATTGCTGGTGACGTTATCAAGTAGGTGGTCCATAACGATTTGTGCTAAAATGAGAATTAATGATAAGCCCATCTGTGCCCCAAAAATCTCTAGATACCATCTGTAATCAAAAGCGAATAGCAGTTGTTGAAAATAAGCTGTACACACTCAACGAACAAATCCATAGTGAACTTAGTTGTTTGATATCAATGGTCATCTGGACTGAATGATTGCCATAAATAACTGAATTAGACTATTGGTGAAAACGGATACCACATCAAGCGAAACCAGTAAATAATCATTGGTAAACGGAAATTGCCAATTTTTTTGACGAAATCAAAAGTATCTTTGATGTTATATAGTCTCTCTGCAGGGAAATTGTTTGTAATTAGGTTGAAAATAAATTTGCAAAGTGAATATATACGTGAATCTGTGCAAGCTACTATAGCTCTCATAGGGGCTACTTGTTTGTGTATCTTTGGAAGGCATATTAGCTTGGGAGATACTGCGTTGTATATTTTCAAGTGTTTACCTATGTCGTTGGAAAAACCTCTCTTCGTTGTAGATTTTCTAATCAATTTGTTGGTGGCTGTTTGTACTTTTATGGTATGACTTCTGTTTAGAACTTTGTATGTTCGAACGTGGATTGATTGCCATTACCTCCTAACATGTTTTTATTCCTAGAATAGAGAGTCTTTCTGGATACTAATAATTTCGAACAACTAGCAATTATTTAAAAAAGAAGAAGTGCATAACAAAGAAACAGAAGCAACCGCACATATTCTTTTATATCATTAGCGAATTTATTATATATGAAACTATATATTATGACGCATTATAAGCAAAAGCTGTTGTTTATTTAATTTTCGCTACATATGGACACCCTCAAGAAAGATAACAGCACAGAATAAACAGTGTATGGTGCATTTGGTACGATATATTGATATAGTTGTCATAATTTGAACTGTTTCTTAGGTAGGAGGTAGCTTTTTGGACATAGGTATAGGTATATAGTTTTCATTCACCATATAGGTAAATGATCTCTACAATTACGTGCTAATAGGCCACATGATGGACGGATTCGATATCGACTGATGAAAGTTATCCATTGCTAATAGTCGCCAGCGTTGTGTGAAATGTGTTGTTATTGATAAACCTGCATACTAACGAGGCCACCTTTGCGATCGCCAATTGTGTTCCTTGTCTGATTAACACATATAGGATATTGACGATGTCCCCAGACGACGTCCGGCAACGATAATGGATGTAGAAATATCCAAATGGAAGTTCCGTGTGACTGTCAAAAATATGAATGTATGGAACGACCTTATACATAATGTATCCATGCTAGGGGGAACTTCTGAATACATATATAGCGATGATATAAGTGATAGCAAACAAACAGATGTAATACAGAAAATATGGGAATACATTTTCAAGCGTAGTGAGTTAAATATACGATCTGCAATTACGTATGGATTACGCATCGATATATGTACATATGCATACATACAATGCTTAATTGCGACTAATGAGACAAGCTAAAATAATTGTAATTGATATAAGACAAACTCTACTCCTTGCCATCATATTTAGGCATATAAATATACAGCTAATCGTCACAGTTTTTGTTTAAGAAAATATAGTACAGTTATGAGGTTATGACTATTATGAGTCCCTATAGATAAAGTACAGTTAAAAAAAAACTTAATTGTTTCCCATCATTCTCGATGTTGCTCTAATTATAGAGAGATATCGAATATCAAGTTCCAAAATCAAGCGATTATTTATAACAATTCACAGAACAACAAATTTTCATTTTTTTTATTTTTCTTTATGAATTATATATACAAACTTAATTTGTTTTATATTCCTAATAATTATTATAAAAACAAATTTCTCTATCACGTCTGGTATTATAAACAAATGAAATTCATGTTGATCATACAATACTAACATTAACTAAGGATATGCTATTCTGGGACGTATTTAGAAAGTCCTTCTTCTCACTTTTCTTTTATATTGCACTTTTAAATGCATCCCAAGCAGTCCGTTCTAAATCGCTCAAGACGACGTCAAATTCTCGATCCTGTTGTAACGGTTTAATCTGGGGTCCTATAAAAATCGCCTTTTTAACTTTTGCCTCAGATATATTAGGAAATTTTTGTTTAAGGTATCGAAATCCTGGTCTCTCTTTGTCCAATGCTTTAATGACATTCTTCATCAGACCTAATTTTATATGTAATGGCGGTAAAAGTATTTTATGAGGCTCCACCAGCGAATTATGGACTATATTCTTTTCAATATGAGCATATTGTATTCTGGTTGGCCATTGCTTAACAGTATATTGCAAATTTCTTACTCGACTATCCCATTCACAAAGGAAACAGCAATACTTTGTGAATCTAAGGTGTAGACCAAGTAGAACTGCAACTACTTTGAGATCAGTACTGATGTACCATTTATAGGTTTTGTAATTGCTTTTATCAAGGAGAGGTGTCATATTATCATATGTTTCCTTCATGTGCACGGCAAGACCAACAGAAATGGACGGGTATATGTTTCCTATATGTAGAAGGGCCGCTTTAAAACTCAATTTAGAAACATCAATAAATCAAATAATCTAATTCTCGCATTAAATCTTCAACATTATTGCAAAATGAAAGACCTTCTTCAGTTGAAAAATGCTGCAACAGTTCTTTCTGGCGATTTCGATATACAGAAATACGCGTACCCGGTGCTAACAACTTCCAGTCTTGCAGTCTTGATCCTAATATTTGTGCTTGACTTTTTGATAAAATGAGATCTCGAACTAGGTCCTTCGTATCCAATTGATTTATTAAATGAGGTGTGTCTTCAGATGGCAAATATTCTTCCTCTGTGTCCAACAACTCTGAAATGTATTCTTCTATCTCGGTTTCAACATGTTCTTGGTTCGAAACATCCATAGGACTTGGTACTGACAACGCTTCCGAATGAGGAACTGGACGAGTGACGGAAGATAAATTAGGATGGGTAATTTTATCCTTATTTTTACTGGAAAACTCGAAGGTCTTGTACATCAAAAGTAGCAGTCTGTCGAATGATCCTTTTGTTCTCGACAAATCATAGGCCTACCAAATGGCGTAGCTATGCTCTTACCTTCTACCCAGCTCCTCAAAGTAACAGCACATCCTGCACAGACATTGTGACGGGTCCACCCGGGTGTCTTGATTTGTAATTTTTAATTTAAAATAAAGGTTATACGATTTTTCTATTAAAGGTGTAATATTTTGTCTATGCTGTTGAACGGTGAATTCTCCACAAACATAGCAAAACCTGATAGGATTGCTTACACATATACGGGACTTTGCGAATTCAAAAAACATTTAACTAATGTTACTACCATACATTGAGTCAATTTGAGTCGAATAACGTGTCTGTAGGGTCTTATATAAACTCACATATGCACAGATCTATTAAGTCCTGTTGACCAGTGTTCTATTAGCTAGAAATTACTACGCACAATTATATATAATTCCACTCCATTTTTTATATATACATATATATTGCTGTGGCCTGCACGAAAAATAATCAAATTAACGTTTCTAAACCCGGTTGACTAGTCCATTACTTGTTCTCTAAACATCACTTTAAACACGAGACCATTTCTTAAGGAATATTTATTAATAAACATGGGTTTAGGGCAATGCCAAAACGACATAAAATAAATAAACCAATAAAAATATTACGCTAAACAAATTTTATTAAAAAAATAAATAAAAAAGAACTACCTTAGGAGGAAAACCTTTAACAAACTGGGCAACGGTGAAAAAACCCCATACAAGGACCGCGAAAAATTACAAAATACTAACATCAAAATTGCTAAATGCAAAATCAAAAATTACATGATATATAGAAAATCTACAAATTCCAAAGCGTAAATCAAATGTAAAAAAAAACTGTATGAATTGCCATGTGCAGACATTCAATTCAGAAAATTTAATACACACAACTTCAATCTAGAAACATCCAATAATGAGATAATGATAATAAAACAAATAATACTCATCTTTTAACATTTTCTGGAAATAAAACACACAAAATTAACTATTTAAATTTAAACGATCAAATCAAAATTCAAAAAAAAAATCTACACTACATCTAGGCTAATATCTCTAAATTTTCTGTTCTTCTCATCTCCGCTGTCCGCGCCCGCATAGATAACTTAGGGTCAAACCCGAAAATGTAGTACTTACATACACCAAAGTTCAAACGAAAAATATCAACATATACCGCGATAACCACAGCAATATATATAGAATAATATATATTGCAATATATATAGAATATAGGTATACATTTTTTCACTAGTGTCATGCAAACGGTTTGTGATTCGATGCCTTTGTTTGAAAGTGTAGGCTGAAGACTAATGACTATACGCTGAATATGCTGGCGCTTTATTGAACAATGCAATTAGATCCAACATAACATATAAAAAATGTTCGTGCATGATTAATAAATGTCTTGAGCATTTATTCATGCGTATTACTCATTGTGTTTTACCATATAAGTCATATTAGTAGTATATTTTAGTAGTAAAAGCTTAGTAATATTACTATACTCATATTGATGCAAAAAATGTCATCTATTACAGTGATATCCAGAATGATGTAAGTCGATGTAAGTTAAATCTATCTCTATATTTTTATCCGGATATAGCAAAAATAAAAAGCAAACACGAATAACGAGAAGATGAAAATTTATTGAAATGGATTTTTAATTTTTGGATGGATGAAAATACAAGTTTATGCTATTATACTACTAAGCGCATTAGTTAATTTGTATGTGTCCGGTACCGTTTGATTCCAGTATGTCGGAAATATACTACTGATTTGAGTGGCGACTCACTACCCAATACCCTGTAAATACACCACTTACACATCAACTGCAGATTAGCGTGTTTTACCACGGTTCAGGTACATACATAGGTACCGGTAGCTGAAGAGTATACGCGTTTCATATGGTATCTCAATACAAATATGTAGATATCTATACTTGCCCAGTCGGAATTGGCAAATTCTACAGAATGGCTACCCCACATGGGAATTAAACTAATATTTCCGTATCTATGAATATTTCGACGTACACAGCATAAAGTACAGGGCTCCGAATAACGTAACTACATATAAGCATCAGCAAAAACAATGAAAACGAGAATTCCACAGACGATACGTTTTGGATATGATACTTCTATCATTTCTTTACAAATACATAGTTGGCGACATATACACATACAAAAAAGTGGATGAGTAGCATTACTAAACTAAAAATGAAACTAAACATTTCAATGAAATAAGTGAGTATTCATGTCTTTACCTAATTTTATTCTATTTTGCGTCTTCATATACATATTTCAATGTACCATATTCCGTTTTTTTCAGAAAAAAGCTACTTATATACAATGGTATCCTACACCTATCCTATAGTCATTAAAAACTACCTCATATCTGCAACAATTTTTTCTCGAAAGAAATCGTCTGTACCATAAAAAGCGGCTTTGATGACATATTGTTTAACATAATTTTTAAAATGCGGAACAGATAAGCATTTTACAGCATATGGTAAGTGGTTATAAATTTGTATGCATTGATGCTTAACGCTTGCTTGAATTTTCGTTAGCTCCGTCTTCGGTGCAAGTAAATGTGAAGGTGTCAGGCCTTTGGTACTTTTACTATGCGACAATTCATACCTTTGAAATAATTGTACATAATGTTTTTTACAAACACCGCGCATTCTAGTATATACACGGTGTTCTCGCATACTTGAAAAAAAATTAAACATTATGTATACTTATGTAAGTTAATGAGATCTCCATCGAAAAATAAGAAATTGTAGTCACTTGTATTTTTTTGAAAAATAGTCAACATTTTCCGGACGGACAGTATCACAACAATTGCTCGAAATTTGCACCATGCACTTGTATACATAAACGCGCGCACCGTATAAGTGAATCACGTAGAAATGGAATAACATTTTGTTCCCGTATGTTATTTGTTTGCGCAATGATTCGTTCCCTTAACTGTTCGATATCATGAACCTCGGTACGATAGACAGGCTGTTTCAAACAACCCCACAGAAAAAAATGAACTGGATTTAAGTCAGGGGAACGGGCCGCCCACGGTACAGGCCCTTCACGCCCTATCCAGCGATCTGCGAAGACATTATTTAAATGTTCACGTACAACTCGGACAAAATGTACCGGTGAACCATCATGTTGATACCACATTCTAGCTCTAACATTAACAGGAATATCTTCGAGTAACTCTGGCAGAGTATCATTTAAAACATTTAAATACGCCTGTCCATTGACGCGGTGTGGTAAGAAAAAAGGTCCGACAATGAAATCATTAATAATTCCCACCCAAACATTAAGCGAGAACCGCCGTTGGTGGTGTGCATGTCGAAGTAAATGTGGGTTTTCAAGCTGCCATTCGTGTGCATTATGATAATTAAATGCACCATTGTGGGTAAAAGTCGCTTCATCGGAAAATCAAATATTACCCACAAAGTTTGCATTTTGTTCATGTCTTTCGCCTAACCACTCGCAAAACGCAACTCTGGCGGCGTAGCCTGCCGGTAATAAACTGTGCACGCGTTGGTAATGATAAGGGTACAACTGATTTTCGCGTAACGTTCTCCAGACAACGGAATTGGAGACATGGACGAGTCTAGCAAGTTCCCTTGTGCTAAGTGTAGGGTTGTTGTCAATTGCTTCGACAATTTCTTTCTCGTCATTTATTATTCGCGCACTTCTACCCGGACAATTGCATGTACATATCTTCTACGGGCGCGTGCACTATTCTGTTCACACTCTCCGTAAATTAACAACATGTCTACCAGTTCATGATTAGGAAAAGCCATGATCATAAAAAGCAATAACTTTCTTCAAGTAACGCCAACACTGTTAAAAGTTACGAACGAAAATACGAAAAATTTGTTATTTGTA
>SMLS01073712.1:0-20062 GCA_004785975.1 Popillia japonica
TTTTTTTGCAATTAACTTTCAACTATCAGTACTGAACACTGACAAAAATCAGATTCTTAAAGGTATTTTTCTATGGTTATTATGAACACATACAGAATATTTATTTATAATATTGTTCTAATATTTTGCAAAGACCAACTACTTAGGAGACGTCCACATTTTCTTAAAACTAAAAGGAAACTTATGGTTTTGTTTCAGTCCCAACAAGAGAACTTAAAAGATCTCTTTTAAATTATTTTATTTACCAAGATATTTGGAATTTCTTCATACATATGCAACTGAAATGGCAATTACTATGCCGGACTGGAAATATAATTGTTATTCAAACTATATTAAACCTGCTTTGTGTGTATACATCCACAACAAGAGTTAGGACTTCTAACCTCGTAACTTGTTGTGTCATCGTTGCAGACGATATTTAATTAAGGCGGATATTACAAACTGCACCAGAATTTGCGCTTACTAGTACGGTAGTAAATTCAATTATCGAAGCTTGAAAATTTAACATTTTCCTTTGGGTGGATGCACAACTCGTTAATAGTTTGCATTATAGTAAATTTATCGATTCACTGTAAGCAAGTTAGGAGTTTATTTTAACGCAATTTATAAAAGAAAATGGTTTTGATATAATTTGATGCTGACAGGTAACTTCAGATCGATCAATACGTGCGACTCTTCTTGGTAGCTGAGAAAATCCTCATGGAAATTTTGCGGATACTCGTACTTAAGCTAATATTGAATGTTTGAAGTTAATGAAATTATTGTTAATTGCTCTAGCACTTAATAGAGGGAACATCCTATGTGACTCATCTCGCTTGTAAAAATGTATGATACGAGGATATATCAAATATAAAGGGGACTGTTTGGATTAAAAGTTCCAGAGCGGTTACTGACCTGGAACGAGTTAATGGACAGTTAGCCTGTAACTCTATGGATGGGAGAAAAGTATGTAAAGAAGCCATGAGCGAGAATTAAGTGCATGTCTCCGGGGAGCAACGGATTATAATCACGTTTTGGGCAAATGAGGAAGTAAAGCCAACCTAAATTTTGCGACTGTATTGCAGATACAGTGCGGGGATAACACTCTGTCAAAAACCCATGCGGTTACATGGCACTAAGAATTTTGTAGAGGACGTTAAGAGGCCAAGAGCGAGAGCCATGCTCGCCGCCCAACATTGTGACCGCAGCCAACATTGAAGCCATCCAAAACCTTCTGGAGAGAAGTCGCCGCTTAACTCTCTGGGAGATCGTTGAGGAACTGAACAGAGGAGTGTCCATCGGATCGTGACAGATGATTCGGAATTTCGCAGTGTCCAATGGGTTGCACGTCTATTGTCCAAAGATCAAAAGCAACATCGATTAGAGGTTCCGCAGCGTCTCTTCGATCGATTCTAGCAAAAGGGTGAAGCATTTTGGAATCGTATAGTCACCGTTGACAGCACGTGGATACACAATTACACACCCGAGTCTAAACGGATGTGTATGCAATGGAGAAAACGCGGCGAGAATGCACCCGTGAAAGCAAAGACACGATTGTCAGCCGGAAAGGTAATGGCAACAGTGTTTTTTGATCGGCAAAGTGTTTTTCACGTTGACTACCCGATCAACGCACGATTAATGCACAATATTATTGTGAGCTACTGGATGCTGCAAAATTGTCATTTCTAAGAAAAAGGAGGATGCAATCAGTAAGAAATGTTATTCTTTTGCATGACAACGCCAGACCTCATGTGGCTAATGTCACGAGGGAAAAAATTGGAAACATTTGGATGGGAAATATTGCCCACAACATCTTCCATATTGTCCAGACCATTCCCCTTGTAGCTTCGATCTTTTTGAACCCCTCACAGAAGCCAGAAGGCCAGCGTTTCGACGATAACGAAACTGTAGACTCCAATAGCTACAGGCTGCAGCTGTCAGTTTCCAGAGGGTGACTCCAGGGAGGTGTATTATCTCTGTTGTGGGACATGGTAATTGATGAGCTGCTCGTCTTGCTAAGCGATGCAGGCTACTACACACAGGGATATGCTGATGACATCGTTATACTTATCATAGGTAAGAGCACCAGCATAATCTCTGAACTTATGCAAAGAGCACTAAAGGTGGTAGAAGGGTGGTGCAAGAAGGAGAACCTTCGAGTAAACCCTGCAAAAACTGCACTTGTGCCTTTTACCAGAAGAAGGAGACTGGATGGCCCACGAGCACCGTCTCTTTATAATGTAGTTATACAGTTCAGTCAAGATGCTAAGAGAGGGAGTGACTTTGGACTCTAAGATGAACTGGAACTCACATTTGAAAAAAATGACAGGCAAATGTAAGAGACCTACTGGTTGTATACTACGGCAGTAAGACCCATGATAACTTATGGCTGCCTGGTTTGGTGGCCAAAGGTTGCGCGGGAGCATTCGAGGGCTGATCTGTCAAAGCTTCAGAGTCTGGCATGCCTTTGCGTAACTGGAGCTATCAAGAGCACCACAACAGCTGCAATGAAGACTATGTTAAACATGCCTTCTCTTGATATATTTATCATGGGAGAGGCAAGAATGGGAGCATACAGACTGAGAAATACTAATAACTGTAAAGCCCACCATGTGTCGGGGGAGCACACTTGTATAGAAACAGTAGTCAAAAACCCAATCTTCGATATGGGCAGCGACATAGCAATCACGAAAATTTCCTACGACAAACTCTTCAAAGTCTTTTTGAATTGGGAGTGGAGAAATGGTGAAGGGAGAAAATTGAGAACCCAGAACTGGTTCACAGATCGGTTAGAAACAGGGACTAGCTCTGGCGTTGGTGTTTATGAGGAAAACGATGGTTACAAACTGTGTGAATCACTTGGAAGATACACCACGGTATTGCAAACAGAAATATATGCTATACAAACCTGTGTGTTGGACAGTCTGCGTGGCCAACCGCGAGGAGAAACGATTTGCATTTTCTCCGACAATCAGGCAGCCGTAAAGACATTAGCATCAAATCATGTATCCTCCAAAGTAGTATAGGAATGTCTGCAAAACGTAACTGTTCTCGCTAAACACAACAAGGTCAACTTTGTGCTGGTGCCAGAGCACCGGGGTATAGCAGGCAATGAAACAGACCAGCTAGCGAGAGAAGGTTCCCAAATGATATTTACTGGACCGGAACCAGGTCTAGGTGTTACAAAAAGTGCAGTGCGTGGTGCAATCAATGAGTGGATTGTGAAACAACACCAATCAAACTGGAACCATGTACCTGGACAAGGACACAGCAAGCGAATGATGCAACGATCGTCAAAACGACTAACTGCTGCCCTACTTGCACTAAACAGGATTCAGCTTAGGGCAGTAACGTGTCTACTAACAGGACACGGCTATTTAAGAGGTCATCTGCATAAGATGAGAATTTACAAAGATGAACCCTTATGTAGACTCTGCAATGAGGAGGAAGAAACAGCCTCCCACATTCTCTTCAAATGCGCAGCACTAAGCCAACGAAGGGTTTCTATGCAAAACGCATCATCATCGCTGTTGGAAAAAGATTTACCATACAGACTCCTAAATCTAATCAAGGGAACTAACCTGTTTGAGTAAAACAAAATCAAGGAAGGAATAATACAATAGGCTTTGCAGGCCGCAGTGTTAGAGGTGTTGAAAGACCATCCTACGTTGATCAAAATCAATCAATCAAACCAATGGTTGCACGAATTGAAGAGTTTGTAGGGGGAGAATGTATGTAACAAACTTACTTAAATAAATCTAAAACATTTTAGAAAAGAAATCCCGTTTATATTGAATATACCCTCGTACTATGAAAACAAGCCGCTTCTGCAGTACTAATAGCTACACACATCAAAAAAACATTGCATTGGCGTTTCATCTCATATATTTTTTCTTTTTACTTCCAATGAATACTAATGCCTAAATTGACACCACTTTAACAAATCTTATAGATACTCGAATGTTTTGCGACTCAAAATGAATACTCCCATCATGGAGTTAATTGAATTGGATTTTTTCGGGCAGCAAATGCGCCCCAGGAAGAGATTCTTCAAGAACCCTCAAGTACTTCTCGCTGAAATATAAAACTTTTAAATTTAAAATTGAAAAGTGATCTCAGAAGTTATCAAACTTTCTTTGGCGCGAACACATCAAACGAACGCGGTCGGTAAATTAGTTATCATTTAATTATTTCGCTTTACGTAGCGAAGCATTCAACTGTGTTTACTAAATAATTTCATTTTCATATGGTATCGTTTCAAAAATTAACCCGATATCGTTTTTTAATGGACATTAACGCAACAGTTTACCAGAATTTCGGTTTTTAATCCATGTCGGATATAAATACTAAAAAACAAATGTTTTCATCATTTTCAACGCGGGTGACCTCCAAATTTCATTGCATTAATTATAAGCTTTAGATTATTTTAACTCTATTCCGAACATTTATTGTTCTATACGCGGAATATTTCCAATATTTAAATAATATAGAGGATAATATTGGATTATAAATAATCGACGAATATACCGACATTGAGATATTTCAGTTTATTTAAATGACGCTTGTTAATGGTTTTATTTCATATTTGTACAATACTGAAAGCCAATTATGTCGTATCAGCGCTATCCCAGTATATACAGATACAATCAAGCAGTAGCTATGCTAGTTGTGCAATACATAAAGCATTCTACCAACTTTAATTAATGGAAGTCCTAATAATATGAGGAGATACATATCCAAGTAATTAATTATCTTTTCTGCAATAAACAGTCTGATGCCATAGTTATGCTGCTTACTATTTATGTTCCACTTAAATTTCAAGCGAAGGCAAAGGGCGAAGTAGTTTTAATAATCCAAATGTTTTTTCCAGTTATAGCAAGTTATTATTTTATGAAATCCATCGAATTCCGCCACCGCCCAATTGGTCTTTTCGTAGCTTTTCTGCCTTCTTGACTTTCCATAGCTTTGCCCTGGCGTCCTTCTGGCGTCTTTGCACGCGCCGGATAAAATTGTCTTTACCGCTCTTCCAATCTTCATGTCATCTTGGCTTTGCTTTACAATGTTTTTAATTTTGCATCTAGCTATGTCCGACAGCTTTTCCATTCTTATCTCTGCGTCGGGCATCAGGTCAGCGAGTAGATATGAAACTACCAGACGGCGTTAAAATCGTAGGTTTTGTTGACGACATTGCTCTTGTAGTTGTCGCCAAAGGAGAACAGAACTTGATGGATGTAGCTGATACTTCGATTCTAAGAGCAACCACATAGATAATAAGGGAGGGACTGCAGATTTCCCCCGAAAAGACTGAAGCTGTGCTTCTTACAACAAGAAACAACACAGAGGAAGATTGGGCGCATTGAATTTGAGGTAGAGGGCCACAAAATACCCACCTGTCACGAAGCCAAATATCTGGGAGTATGGCTGGATACAAAATGTACATTTGCAGCCCATGTTAAACACATAATAACCAAAGCAGAAAAAACTATAGATGCTCGCTCTGGTCTGTTGCCCAACATCGGTGGTCCACCAGCATCCACAAGAAGACTGATCGGCAATGTCATAAACCCTATAGTGCTATACGCGGCGCCAATTTGGTACAAGGCGGTAAAGAACAAAAATCTATGTGCAAAACTAACAAGGGTACAGAGACTTACTAATATAAGAATTGCAAGTGCATATAGAACTATATCAGCAGAAGGAGTTGGCATAATCGCGGGAGTACCACGGATTGAACTTCTAGTTGAGGAAAGAAGAGTGAGATACGATGGAGTGGGAAAAGCTGCCGCTAGAGGAGCACTCTCGAAAGATGGCAGGACAAGTGAAGAAATGGGAGATATGCAGCGTGGACAAGAAGGCTGATTCCAGAAGGCCGAAAATGGGTTGAATAGCCATGTAATGAAACAGACTACTCCCTTACCCAAGCTCTGACGGGCAACGGCCGCCTCCATAAATATCGGCATGATAGGCAAAGAGCCAATTCCGACCAGTGTGATTACTGTGGAGCAACGGATGATGTGGAACACACACTTTTTATTTGTCCTAGGTGGAAGTACGCACGAGAAGTATATACCCGGGAGTCGGGAGAAGGTTTCAATGAGACAACGATGATACGAAAGCTAATGGCATCAGAAGAGCAATGGTACCTGGCTTGTAGAATAATACAATCGAGCATACAGACCAAAGAACAAGAAGAAAGATAGAAGGGACAGCACCACACTGATGAAATGCAAGAGCGAGTTCCGGTGTGGAAAACCGATAATGCCGCAGTGGGGAAAGGTTTTTAATCAGTAAGAATCTGACACAAGCCATGATGTGGTAGTCTTATGCAAGATTTTTCTCTCCGCCATTAAAAAAAAAGGTCAACGTCCTCGATACAACATATCCTCAAGCTGGTCTTAAGGTAAGGGTATCAGATGGACTGAGTGTCTCCGCCATTGGTCCATCTGGTTTCGTGTTTTGTCTCTGCTTTGAATCTTCGGTAAGAGGTTTTGCAAAAGTATTTTAATCATCCATGTGTGATTCCTGGAGTATGTAGATAGGGAAAGGCTGGTTCACTCCAGCAGAGTCTCGCATTTCTAGAGTGAGTAATACAATGGAATGCAACTGATGTCCCAAATTTGGACTAGCAGGGATTTCTGTCCCGGTAGGAAACCGTTTAGGAGCACCAGGTTCTCGTCTTTGTCCTTCCCTTGCAGTGTGGAATTCCAAGCTCTCTAAAGCTGGTGTGCCCGCTAAAACCCATCTGTGTTTCTCTTTTCCACCTCCCTGCAACTTCTATTCGTAAAACATCAGGAAAGCCGATTGCCTTGAAGCTAAGCTGTCTGTGTTGATTGTATGCTTCTTAGTCTTTCATCCATTTCTTTTGCTTGCATGACCACTTCACATACTTATAGAGCAGATTCGATGTTTCTATATCCATGGCCATTAATTTCACCATATTTTGCTTTGTGAGGCTTAGCCGTAAGTGAGCATTCATCTGTTCTCTTCCATTCCGCCATGTTTCACAAAGGAAAAGTGCGTATTCGGTAGTGCCCACGTCGTCTTCTGATTATTTTATTCTTTCCCATAGTCAGTCTTGTCCGCCATCTGAGGATTTAGGTTTTTTATTGATTGCAATTAAACCCATCGTAAGGAAGAGCATAACGCCCGTATGCAACGTAATTCACTCTACGACCAACGCCGTTCTTCCTGGTGCAAACCGTTGGCCAAAGGCACAACAGCTCGGTTAGGAGTTTTTTTCGGCCTTTAGTGGACTACACTGCAGTACTCTGCTTTCATATGCTACCTCTTGTAGGATGGGGTAATTATACTCCGCATTGCGATCAGCAACAGAAAGAGGATATCTCTACAATGTCTAAGCTGCGCTTAGCCTGCTGATGGACTCATCCATATGATGCCAATGGATCAGTCCCTCAGCACCCCCCCCCCCACATAATTATGAAGCTACCTAAATAACTAATTTTATACAAAATATAAGGGAATATATAGGAATGAGAATAATAAGTTATGCTTTTAAATGTTTTCAATAACGTACACTTGCATCTTTGTGGTATTTTCGGGCAACTAGGTTGCCCAAGTGTTAACAGAGCACAGTTAATGCTGTTGGGCTGTTACCCATTATTGGTAAGCAAATTCCTTGTCATATTGTTGATGGACTCTCATCGCGTGGGTTTTCTATTTAACCATTTGTTTCATTAATTGTACTCCACACTACTACCAATCGTCATACCCACAACAAATTCAAAAATTTTAGGAGTTGCGCCTACAAATTGATGATGATCCTCCTTCATTCTAAACTGGTGTTGCTATATTTCAGGCTTATGCCACAATGGCAATCAAACGTCAATAGTGGTAAATGATGTAAGCTTCCTCAATATCCTTCCTAGTAATCAGACCCGAGCTTCTCTTAAATGTTCCTCTACAGACTTTAAAATTTTCGGTGGGTTATGCAAATTGTAGGTTTTTCGGTTGCAAATTATGAATCTAACATGTAACTGTGTCAGATTCGCAGATCTAGATGCGGCAATAGAATCCTAAATTGATGCTTTATTCTCAGAAAATTGTAATCTAAAAAACCAAAAGAAATTTAATATGGAAAACATCTTTAATATCCTACTGATCTACAAGAATATCAAATATAAAATAAATCCAGAAAGGTAGGTATTGCATCTGCACTACATAAATATGTTAAATAGGAAAAGAGAAGAAGAAATGCGAGGAGAATCTGCCGATATGTAGTATTTTATTATGACTTCAAAAGACCCAATCTGCATGCGATCTCGCCAGGAATTCTAATGCCCGAACCCGATGGAATCTTGTCCGACAGTCGAAGGATAGGACAGAGTCACGAACGTGGAAATAACAACTGACGATTTTTTTCAGCGATATTGGCTGCATGCTGATGGGGCAAAAGTGATTTTAACAAAATTGAGTTTTTGTGCTGTCCCACGGTTCCACTGCTGCGTTACGAATGTATTCGACTTTTACCATTTTCTACGTGTCAGTGAAGAGTATACTAGTGGTTCAGTCTTCATACATTGATTGAACCACTAATATATGTAGTTGCTTCGTATGGGAACTAGTCCACTTTACATTGTTCCAATTCAACAAAAACATTAACAGCACAACTTAGCAGCGGTAAGCACCGAATACCGAATTCGTTTTCGTTTTCCTTAGATCGTAATCCGATTACGTTACGGAAGAAGAAATGAAGGACAGGAAGAATAAGTAGGCGACGTCGAAATGGACAGACATTTTGCTCCTTTCGCGAAATATTTTAAACTCAGACAAATTGCGTTGCGGCCTTGTATTGACAATCTGATTAACACACAAAATCCCTTAGATACAGAGTGGTTTTCCCGCAATGCGGAAATTGTGGGTAATTAAATGAGTCGAGACAATACCTTTACACTGGAGATTTTAGACGAAACACTAGACTTCCGCGTGCGCTAATGTGTACAATGATAATTAGTCACCTAATTTAAGATACGCGCATTTCCCTCTATTACGGGCGAAATCCAGAAATTTCTACAATACCTACGTCTAAAATAAAGTCCGCGTCCTTGCTGCTCAGCTATAAAATACGCTTTAGATGTTTTAGCCAAAGCCTTAAATAGGTGCATTTCAAATTTGTAATGTAAAATCTTTATCTGTTGAAGCAAAGATTTTCTTCTTCTTGTCCGCTTCGCATGATTTCCAAAAGAACTAGTCCCATTAGAAGATGCAGTATTGTAAAAGCCTGAAGTAAAAGGTTATGATTTATTATTATTTTCTGCTGTCCTGCTGGTGACTAAAATTTTTCGGAGTACCATTGCCTTAATTCTTGATATAAAATGTTGAAAACATTCTTTTGGCAGTCTATATATAATTTTTGGACACTTAACCAATTTGTTATCCCATACTGGTCTATTATTTGTCTTTGTCAGTCTTTCTATTCATTTATCACCTTGTAATGTCAATGACATGAGACCAGAATGGTTGTCGTATATAAGATGTAGTTGAATTTTTTGTGCCATCGTTGGTCACCACCCCACTACGGCTTTGGGATGGGATAAGATTCTGCCATCCAGAAGCTATCTTCTCAGAAGATATCTTCAAAATACTGGTATCTATTGTTAACACAATCTTCAAAACTGGGCTATTTCGTCGAATGATTGCCCACAATCGAATGTTTTCCTGTCTCGTTTCTGTCAAACTTATTCGAAATATCTAAATCTCACCAGAACGAACTCCTTCCTCGTACTACTAAGTCTATGAAGAGTTCTTTCGAGATTTGGAAGACTATGGGCTTTTCGCTATTCCAGGACTTGGCCTTATTTTGGATGGTAATAGCAGGATTCAATTTTGACATAGTGAAGATCATCTGGTCCTATTTGCACGACACCTTGCCAGTAGGCTTGAGGTTTCTCCCTTTCGTAATTGAAGGTCAAACCTGCGGATTTGATTTTGGTGCCGACCCTGTTATTCGTATTTTTCACAATCTATCTCGGGTGAAACACGTCTACTTTGTAATCTATTTCAACGATTTTGATCCCGTCATCGAGTGAAGCACTCATTTGTCGTTACCTCCAACGAAAAATAATATATTTCATTCGGTCAATAGGCAGTCTCTAAAAATTAATCATCCGCTTCATCAAGTACCGCAGACGGTAATATGACAAATTGCTGATCGCTGATTACCACTTGTCTTCGAGTTTTGCACTGGTATGCTTAGGCGTAACGTTTGATTACACTCAGACTTTGACTCCGATGTGAGAGCACTGCCGGGACTATAGATTGTTTAGCCACCATGAAGTCAGCTTATATAGTTGATCAGAAAGATAGAAGTTATCCGTTTTCTTTAGGTATGACGGGAAGCAGGTCCTCTTACTCAAAACAAAATCTTTTTTATATCAAAATTATTTAGTCCTTCACTTTCATTTCACCCTTTCGTCTGGTATCCTAATTTGACCAAATCAGATGTATACTCTGCTGTGAAACCTGGTACCTATTACTGATCATAATGGCACCTCACCAATTATTAAATTGTATTCCACTACTTAAAGGACTGATAATCCAACCACAAAAGAAATTTTGCGTAAACTTTAAGTTCTAAGTGCATTAGTAGTATTAGCAGATACGTATATGGTAAAGAATTACCTATTTTAATTGATATTCTGATTCAAGGATTCTCATTTTATGATTCGTTTTACAGTTCTTAACCCTCTGATGCTCCACCACCACACTCCCCATCATTATAAAGTCAATTGTCATATAAATTTGCTGCATTTACATTACAGGATGTACAAATTCTTCACTACCATAGACGTGAATTGAATATTTAGTATACATTATGTAGAAATAGATTTTTTTTTGAGAAAAACTGAAATATTTCCTTTCGTTATTCATAGTCTAAAGAACCATTATAAGTTGAGGCTGCATAGTTGACTATGGTGTCTGCTAAATAGCCTTTTGCAAAGATTGTCCTCAAGATTACCGAAAACTACACTAATATCTTCGTTAATCAGCTTTTTTATGATAGAGTTTTTGCCTTTTTTATTCCAAATCAATTTATACTCTTTGCTTTACTCTAAAACACCTTCAGATATACTGGAGTCCCAGCAAAATGGTTTCCTGTAAGGAATAGTGGACGTAGGTTGGTTTGTCCGAAACAGCGACTTGTGCTGTGATTTGAAGGTCCTCTCCTTAAAACAGTATGCGCTGATAAGTAGAGCACTGAAAATAATACAAAGATCAAGAACAACGTTGAGGTAATTCACTCTATCGAACTTGACACATATCTGTATATGCATTTATCTCGCATTACCCTCAGAAGGCCTCAGGTAGTATTAGCGCAACAGATACAGGACTAGACGTCACATGATGTTAAGTTACAATAACTTTACACCAACTTAGAGCTACTAAGAGTTGCTCATAAGAAAAATAAATGGCTTAGGAACACTATTAAGGACTAGCAGGAAAGAAGTACGAGGTATCAATCAAATTGCTGAGTTTGGAGACATTGACCATAAATTAAGTAACGGTTTTCATCTATATATGACCTCGTAACATATTTTTTTATACGAGGGTGATTTCATAAATATTGCACAGGTTGGTACCACTGCGGAATAGATAACGCCGCAACAATGAGCAACATGTCAGTTGTAGTTCAAAGCTTGACAAAGACGTGTGTTATTTTGTGTCATTTTTAATGTATTTCATTTTTAAGTTACGTTTGAAATGGAGCCTGCACGTGTCTCGGGTACTGTGAGTATTGTAGAACAACGGGCACACGACTATTAAGATTGAAACTCTACGCGGAAAAAAACCCGACAGAAATCTACAGTGCCTTAAGTCATGTTTGTAGTGAGTTAACAGTGGACCGTAGTACAGTTTCTCGTTGGTCTAATCGTTTTCATAGTGGTAGTGTTAGCATACACGATGATCCAAGACCGGGAAGGCTGAAATCATCAACCGATGAACGAAATGTGAAACGTGTGGCCGATGCTCTCGAACAAGATCGTCGTGCGACTTGTGAGAAACTTTTTCCACCAGCATCAGTTTACCGACAAATTAAAGAAAAGAAAAATTTCGGCACAATGGGTACCCTCCAACTTGACTGGTAAACAGAAGCAAAAACGCCTGGACAACCTTGCTGAAGACTTCGAGTCGGAGTTGAAATCAGTCCAATGAGTGGAAGGGCCCATCTTCCCCACATCCAAAAAAATGTCGACGAGCACAATCAAAGGTCAAACAAATGATGATTTTGCATACGATAACCAAGAAATCATCATGATAGACAGGGTTCCGTGTGGAAAAAGTGTCACGGCAGTTTACTATCGTGATTTCCTGCAGAATCTGCGTAGAAAAATGCACAAGAACCGACCTCAGTTGCTCAACGATACACCACTCATTCTCCATAACAATGCTCGTCCGCACATTGGACACGTCGTAACCGAAAACCTACGCGAATACGGTTGGGAGGCGTTGCGTCATCCTACAGCCCGGACATGAGGCGACCAGACTTCGACCTATTCCCAAAATTGAAAAATCTATGCGTGGACGTTGTTTTCGATCGCTGGAAGAGCTTTCTACCGCCGTTACCCGAGCCATTCGACAGATGAACAAAGATGGTATCCTCAGTGGTATAGTAAAGCTTACGACTCGTTGGGATTCGGTCATTGAGAAGCAGGTAGATTATTTTGAAGCAATGTAAAGAGATATTTTAGTAAAAATAAAAAATGTAATTAAAAAAAAATTGTGCATTATTTATGAAATCGTATTTTTATATTCTCGTAAGCCATTTTATCGATAGAATTATTTCCTTTCATTTCCTGTAGAGACATAACCATGCGTGATTGAGTAAACACCAAAAAGTTTGCCGTTTGCCATTTCGATTATCATTTGCTACGTGAAATCGGAAAATATCTTCAACTATTTACTATACCGACTTGCAGAGAATTACAATCATATAATCCTATTTGTTCTATAACGATTAAAGCAGAAGACGAGAGATAAAATGTCATAAATCCAACTATCGATGATGCTACTTATTACAATTGGACCACGTGATCAAGTTGCGGTCAGATTGTGGAATATGAACTGTTTGATTCTCTGGTCCGATGGAAGGAATCGATAAAACCCCAACTGTAAGATGAAGCGAGCCGTACGCGAACACAGTTATAAAATAAAATATAATTGAACTAGTTTTATTGATTTATCATTTATGCTTTTATCAAAAACTATTTTTCAATAACAATAGTGGTGAAATTTTGATATGCAATTAGAGATTGATTAAATGACAGCTTTCAAGCTCCCAATTTATTTCGAAATAATCCACAAAATTCTGGAAAACAGTTTCGTAAATTTTCTCTATTAACTTGACTTTTTGCACTAATACACAACACAAGAAGTACAACCACAGCAACAAACACAAAACAACATCCACAATGAAAACGCAATTAGGCATTTAAGTATTTTATTAACTGCAATAAAAACTAAGAATTATTTTTCAATTAGAGCGCGAAAAGAGGCCGTTAGCGAGCTCGTAGGCCTGCTCCATCGGACCGGCAGATGTTAGCTTAGGGAAGAACGTGCCGTATTGTTTTGCCAGAAAGACCGTTCCGTACAAGTGTGCCACACAGCTACATTTCACGGTCGGTAATGACGACTACTAGAAAATATAATTATTTAGACAAAGGCCTCGCACATTGTGACGTTATGAGTGAGCGCCCGTTGTCTACCGCCATTCAACTTCGTCTCATTAAAAATGATGCTCGTTCATGATATGATGGCGGAGACAGGTGTTGTAAGGAAGGAAATTGATTGTAACACTTATAGGCGGAAAATGTAATTGAGGATAAGGATGAGGGAGAAACTACGGAAAATTATATCTCTAATATTTTCCATTCACAGTATACGAGGTCATGTCAGAAAGTTCTTTAATGTTTTGCGAGATATTTTTCGATTATAGCGATGATTCATTTCTTTTCTTATGTAATATCTGTAACTTGCTCTAATGTTTACCAAACATCAGGGCAAGTACTAAAGTAGATGTCATAGAAAATTATTACCTTTCTCTTTTTATTTAGTTCCAAGTTTAACCACATTTCTCTATATCTTCAAATTATTTTATTATATTTTAAATGAAGTGCGGTAGATGTATAGTAGTACCATATAGGCGAATCAGATTACTGGGGCGAAAATATCTTTGAAACCCGTTAGCTAAATATTTCTATGGAAACTTTTGAAGCTCTGGCTTTAGAACACGGTGATCTGAAACCGAAAACGTGGTTAAAGTATGATAACGACACGTTCATCGTTTGGCTTCACGGCAAAGCCACCTTTCCAACCATTTTGGACTTTCTTAACAGTCAACACTCTGGCATCACGTTAGGAAGGAGATTGGAACAAAGGGTTTCCTACCCTTTCTGGATGTTTTGATTACTCGTCTTCAAAATGGTCACTTAAAACATCTGTGATTTGGAAACCCGCAGCATCAAAAACAATCAGTTATCACTTCTCCTGTTTAGCGACCATTTTCCATTTCCCATCCGGATAATATCAACAAAGTATTAAAACACGTCAAAACCGCTCTTCTTCAGAATGGATATAGCTCCAGCAATATACAAAGGCTCCTAAACAGGTAATGTCATCCACGCATTCCTAAAAAGACACCGGGAACTAGCAGTCATCAAACTACCAACGTTCTCTGCTGCATTCACGGGGTTACTGACCATATCGATGGAGTTCTTCGCAAGAAGAACATCAACACCACTTTTAAACCGCTAAACAAGATCTCTGAAGTGCTTACCTCGCCCAAAAGTTCCCGTCATGCTCTCTCCTACAAAGGCATCTATAAAATTCCCTGTGATTATTCAGTATACATTGGGAAGGCGGACGCTCAATTCGAACAAGAATCAAAGAGCATCAGTGCTACGTTAAGACGCGATCTTCAGCGCATTCAGTCTTAGCTGAATATTTCCTCGACACGGGTCACAAAAATTGCTTTGATCAGACATCTGTTGTAAGTAAGTCGCTACACTATTTTCCTCGAAAGATAAGGGAAGCGATCGGGATTAAAAGACATCCTCAGGAGGCCGGTCCTTTTCGCTTCAACGGCCAGTGTTCACTGATTCGCATCGCTGCACAGGCAACACAGCCTTACCCTTTCAGAAAGTTTTCGCCTCTAGCGTGGTTGACACATCGAGTTATCATGACCTTCTTACATCCCTCACCTACCAGAAGGTTTTCGCCACTAGGGTGGTTTACCTTGTGACCTTCTGGTACCCCTGACATACCTCCTTTGCTCCTGAAGAACCCACTTACACTAGTGGCGAAACGTCGAGTTTATTTGTTTCGCCAATACTGTAGATTATGTAACGTACCCTTTAGTTTTCCCACCATTTTGTTTGTTAACACCAGTCCCAAATAAACTTCAATAGTAAAACTTTTTTGGTTGGTCTTTCATTTTCACAAAGCTATACCTATGTAATTCTATGATTAGCCTTTAAAAGCAAGCAATTTATACAGCTTTTCAAAGCTTATTTCAACTAGTTTTTCAACAGAGAGGAAGTGCACTTACAAACATGTGGAAACGATGTATACATCTACAACTATTATGTTTCCCAATATTTGAAGCATTTTTGATTTAATTCGGATAAAAACAGTACTAGCTTTAGCCTGAATAACCTGATGTGGAGTGTACTTCTCTCAACTCACGCTGGCCCTCACAAGAAAACGAGTTTCGCCAGAAAATTGAGATCATATCCTTGCTGCAATGATATCTATTCTAAGAACTGTGTTTGCTGCCACACTAATAGTTCTAAATAGGTTAAATCTCTTCAGCACATTTCTTAGGTATTGCAATTATGCCATTTTTGATTAAATATCCATCAGCGATTTATTTGTCATGTGTTCAATCACATGGACCACTCGATTACTACAAGTTGCTGCCTCCTTTCAGGATTGAATTTAAAAGTAAAGATTTGGTGACACTTCAAATTATTTTTTTTCTGTGAAGACGATTCTTTATACATACTTTCGAAATTTCTGCGAATATTTAGTGTCATAGTGACGGAAATTGTTGTATTCCTTGAGAAGTGCTATCAATTCATTGCAAATTAAACATAACGGCTTACTAATTGCTTCATTTGTGTATTGTCTACTTAGCGACGGCACAA
This sequence comes from Popillia japonica, assembly GCA_004785975.1. Taxonomy (NCBI): domain Eukaryota; kingdom Metazoa; phylum Arthropoda; class Insecta; order Coleoptera; family Scarabaeidae; genus Popillia; species Popillia japonica. Next base: position 16,140 of record SMLS01073712.1, read on the forward strand.
GTACACACATTCAAATTTGGAGACTTCTAAGCTACACTATGACGTATTATTAGTACGACTTACTGTTAGTCAGACTATTATGATATTGAATCATTTCTTACTTTTGAGGACAATCTTTGCCGATGGTACATATTGCTGTGTATCTTTCGTTGACATGCACGTTTACAGGCATAAACAAAAAGTGTGCGCCGGCCAGCTTCAGGCATACAAACACTTAAACTAACGATCGCGAGCAGACTCTACAAATAAAAGTATATGATCTCAGGGAGAGAGATTTGTAAATTAGATTAATAAAACTCTAAATGGGCGGTTCTACGAGAATTAAAAAAAAGAAAATTAACCATAAACTTTGATCGTGGGATCGATAATTTTATTGTTATCTGCCACAGATATAATTTTGAAAAACAAAGACAAAGGAGTCAAATTGAAAAAATTACCAAAACAAGAACTCTGTAGCAATATAAATATATTCTTGTAAATTTCATAAAAAAAATATAATTAAAGAACAAATTACTTGTCAAAATATCTAACAAATTCTTGAATGAAATAGTCACAATTGTCAACAAAATACCCAGAAAAGTATATTTTTCCGAGGGAAAATATATAAAAACTGGATCTTAACAACTAAGTAAGATCTTGGAAATTTTCTTAAAAAAAACCGTAAAAAAAATTAAAACGACAAAACTGAAACAAACTACTGTAACTCAAAAATATCAAATGAAAATATCCGTCTAAAGCAAACTTAAACAAACTAAATTCTTATTCGCGCAAACTTCCAAAACGATTAATTCTTAAAATTAAATCAAAAAAACTTACTTAAAATCCTTAACTAATCACTAATCACATAGAAATCATTAATGCAATCTCTAACAAATTAATCAAAGAAAATAATCCACGCAAACAGAAAAAAAAACTAATTAAATGAATCTTAACTAGGAAAATTAAGAAAATAAAGGAGAAATTAAAAACACGACTCGACTCACAGAAATTGCATCAATAAGATCCCAGCTCGACCGAGTTTACACGAAGAGGCCTGTGACCTTCAACGTAGATCTGTCCAAAAACTAGACAGAATATTTGAGATTTTTAAAAAACATACAACGGCTTGATTTACATAGCAAAAATATGACCTTGCAAGGAAAAATCTAAAATCCACCCAGCTACAGAACGTAGAAAAATTAAAACAAATAGTGGAATTTCTAAAATATTAATAACTTATCCTTAAATCTAAAAGCTTAAAACTACCGACAAAATATACAATAGAAAGAGTTCGTAAAAATTTCAAATATACAGAGACACCGGCGAAGAACCTTCTTACGACTCTAAGAAAAATCTAAAATACTAAAAGTTCTACAACAATATGTACCTATGTATATACAGCAACATTTTTATATTTCTTTTCTAATACCTTGAAATAATTTGTACATGTGTGTATTTCTATGACCTTTATGTACTTATCTTATGTTGCTGATACTTTTTCCACTTCTAGGTTAATTATAACACTTCTAATTCGATTAAAGATCAATTTATTCCAGAACCTTTACAATTTATTAGGTTTTTGTTACACAATTTCATCAAAGCAATAAAATTGACATTTAATCCGTGTCAATTAATAATCAACTAGCCATGCCTATCAACATAATTATCTAGAGACAAAGAAGTTCAGTGATATATAGAATTATGTTTACAATACCGTGGACAATTCCAGATATCTTTTAAATGTAACTTTATAATCATAAAAATCCTTATACATATCACTGTATTTTTTGTTAAGCTCTAACAATTCCGGTTAAGTATTAGGGAAAAACGTGGCAAAAAAACCTAGTCAAGAGCTTATGTTGATATAATTCACACGTGATTAAACTATTATAAATAATTCTTAAATTTTAATATCTGTTCTCAAATTGAGCACGGTATTCTCCTTTTTAACGCACATACATACATATATCATTTCATATATTAATCTTTCTTTTTATAACTACATATTTTCTTTTTTTAATCTTAATATTTTCAAAATCAAAGTTATGTCGTTATTCTTTAGAATGCTTAGACAAAGCAGTGTATTGATGATTATAGCGTCGTTTTTTTTAAATATTGTCTATTCTGCCCTTGGTAACATTTATCACAGTCTTTGCATTCTAATTTATATACGACATTACTTTGATTACCTTTTTTATCTTAGTTTTAAATTTGTAAATAACTGTCTGTTATTGTTTGGCGTAAATGTAAAATTTGTGTCTGGTTTTTTAAATTCGTATTTAATTTTGTCACTTAAGTTGTTAATGTATGGAATTGTGTGATATATTTTACTATTTTGTTTAGTGCATGTGTTATGTGTTGTATAGGTACTTTATGTAGGTATTCGTTTTTTTATTAATTTTTCGTAAAATTGTTTGGGATAACTATTGTTTTCTAAAATTGATATAGCTTTGTTTAAATTTTCTGTCCTAAAATCAGGATGTGCTAATTTAATAACCTGATCAACTAAACTATTAATTACGCTTTTTTTAATATTTACCAAAGTGTTTGAGAAGTAGTTTAAGTGTCTGTTGCTATTAGTGCCTTTTATGTACCTATTTGTTTTTGTGTTCCTGATATTGTATTATGTTAACATTTTAAAAATTTATAGAATTTTGATTTTGTTTTTCTACAGTAAATTTTAATATTCATTTTCATTTTATTTGCTATGACCAAACTAAAATGGAATCGATATAGTCAAGGTATAATCATACAAAATATAATAATAACAATAATAACACAACTAATAACATTAATGTAAAAGGGAAATCACAACAGATTAAAATTATAGATACTATTAAAATTGTCGTCATCAAAATATATCTATCGTGATAGGAAATGAATGTGTGTAGAACATGGCAATTTAATTTATTTAGTGAATCTCGCTCAAGATCCTCCACTACTAAATTTGCTATTACAGCAGATAATGGAGAACCCATTGCAGTTCCAAAAATTTGTTTGTATATTTTGTCGTATTGAAAATTGACCTAGAAGTAGAAAAAAGTATCAGCAACATAAGATAAATATCTTGAAATGTAAAAAGTAGCAACTGTTAATAGATAGTCGAGTTAAAAGCGCATAATTCATAATCTTACACCAATAAGGAGCGATAGTGAGACTACAGATTTATCTGAAACCAACAAAACTAGGCGTTTCTGATCTATTAGCAGTTCTAGATTCGGAGACATAACTACCATTTCTTTAACATTGTCAAAAATCGACTAATCCGGCGCCTCCGCCAAAAACCTACACGCCCTGTACTGCTTAAAGGACAGATTCGCTAGGCAAACACCAAATTATACTAAAAACAAAAATATTTTATGCCGCACTTACCTTACTAGAATCTTAATAATCCGATAAACAGTCAACTTACAGGACTTTGTCTTCAATATGACTAAGAGAGGAAGATCGATATGATGTCGCAGAAATTTTATCGATTGTCTATAGCGGTAGACATGACTTTCTTGCCTCAGGAAAAGCAACAGTTTTCTGTCATTGTGGAGTTGGTTGGTGAAAATATTGCTCTAATATTCAGCAGGCATCCTAAAGCAAAATCCTGCAAAACAGTAGAAATTCTAGCAATTGCTACAATCACTAAACGAAAGATTCTAGTCCACCTTACAGTACTACAAAATATTTAGCATTACCAGTACTGTAGTACATCAATTTATTTCTGAAAAAATTAATCTTATTATGTGTAAACAGTGATTGCAAATTAATTGAATAATTACACGAATATTTGTTTAATTGCAAGGATTGCTATTACTGCACACGAACACAACAACGATAAGTAAATACAAACAAATCCAATTATAATTTGGTTGTTTATTCCTCTCACGTTCGATCATTGTTTGTAAATTGGCCCTAGTTTCATGGACTATATTCGTTATATGAACTATCATGGA
>SMLS01073713.1:0-32012 GCA_004785975.1 Popillia japonica
TTGTCAAGGACGAAAATAAATTACTATTATTATTATTATTATTATTAGTACTATTTTCTTGTATCTTTGCTGGGAATGGCCGTTGAAGTAGCTTATAGGTTGCTGAGACTTTCCTTTTAATTTTGATATTTTGTCAAGTCTTTGTCGGCGTAACCTCCTTCATTTCCAAAATTTATTTTGTTGTGTCTAATAATTTATTCAAACCTGATATATGCAAATACACGCCACGCAGTACAAGAAGATTATAAAGGGCAAGCAAATAGCAGACTACCAGCTACTTATACGTATCCACTACCATACCATGCAATGTCCATTATCTATCTTTGCGTTGATAAATTCGTTACCCTTATATCTGGCTAATGCGATACACTACTTCCTAATTTAATCCAAATCGCCCTATTACGTCTGACCGTCCTGAAAGACATTCTCCAATTTACTTTGAGCCCGTTCGCTAGATTAAATTAGGGCATAAGTATAGTAATGGAAACCTTTCCGTGCTTGTTAATATCCAACACATCAAATGAACTCTACATCAATATATTATCAGACAAAGTGTGTATATGCCAAATCCAATTAAATATATGATGATTAATTTAAGTCCTACCTATTTGCAAATTATATCATTTATATACGAAATCTGAAATTATATGAACGGAAATTATGTAGTTTTGTCAGAAAAAAGCTATATCAATAGATTTGTTGTCTGAATTTGCTCACGATAGCTTCAAGGTAAATAGTAAATTGAATTTAGCTGTTTTGCTTAACTAATGGAACAGCATGATATGTTAATCGACCTTCCTAATTTGTGGTTGTTGCACATTTATAGCAAATGGACAGGATTTTCAGTTGTACTCGTTATTATTTCGCATTCATAAAGTTTTTATTAAACGCTCAATATGGCTTTTCTTAACTGCAATATTAGTCCTAACAAGGAACTGATATAAAACAAATGGAATGTTTATAATAGTACCAATTAAGTTAGCTGCTACTAGGAAATTCCAAGCAGTATTACAGTGTTTATACTTTTCCATCAATTCACGTAAAGCGGTTGCTGCGCTCCTTATATTCTTTTGTATTTATTTAACAGTATAATGAAAAAGCTTATTTGAAGGACATTCATACTGATTTACTGGTAGAACGTTCGAAAGATGAATGAAAGTTAACATTTAGCCACATTGATGCTAGACTAGGAATCTTCTTTTGCTTGATACAGAGACATATGGTAATAAGGCTTCCTGAATAGTATACCCCTAATCGGTATTGTTTTAGCTTTACTGTTATCATCTGGTTCGCGTCGGGGGATCAAGCTACTAAGGAAGTTACCAAATTCGTGCTTCGGCAACATAGTATTAACAAAAAAAAGTATTCCATGAATTCGAACAATAAAAACAATGACAGTGACGATGTTGATAGATATTAATGATTATCTACTTAACACTATGACGCTGCACCTTGTCGAGCCTAAAGAGGCTGTGAGTGTTATATACGCTTTGAATAATACCAAAACGACCATACTGGACAGAGCGTCGATCTCAGAAATTCTGCTCAGCCAAAATTGTGATCCCATTAGTTCACCTCGTGAAAATCTGTTTCCAGCAGGGGTTGCTTCTTGCAATGCTAAAATCAACAATTATAAAACCTTTAACAATTACAGGCTCACCCACCATATCCAAGATCATTGAGGTACTGATGTACAAGAAGATGGTCAAATTATTTTATTACAACACAGCACTATCCACCAATCAGAACGGTTTTATGAGGCGAATATCTACAGCACCTACAATCTTTCAGTTAGTAGACGAAATAAATTTTAGTCTCAGTAACAGGGAAGTTACTGTTGTGTTTACTGTTGTGCTCTGATGGACATCTCTAAGGCATTTAACAACGTTCATTGTGATGTCCCTTTGCAGACGTCTAAGGTGATTAATTTTAGAGATGTGGTCCGGGATTTTCTGGGGTCATACTTGGCGGACAGCAGACTATGCGTTGTGGCCTATAATTCAAAAGTATAGCAAATTATATCACGTTGGCAAACAATTGTAATGGCGTACTGCAAGGTTTCGTTTCTCTTCTTATTGCACGTCAATAACTTAAACTGTCAGTGGCCTTATTATGCTGTAAGCGAATGATACCTCGTGTATTCTGCGACAGAGAAAATGCGAAGATGAGAAAAAATAACCTAGAATTCAATCTCAGAATTATGGATGACTGATTTCAACAAAATAATCTAACCTTAAACAGCAAAAAACGCACAATGTACCTTTCAACATTCTGATATTATGTGCAACTATCGATGCAGATACAGCTTGAAGGGCGTTTTAACAGTATGCATCAATTAGACCCTCACCAAATCTTTAACAAACAAAGGTTTCTCCGTCACATCAAAAAATTGGAATGTGACTGAATGTTTACTTTTCAGGGCAGCAGAGATATTGTACCTACAATTCGATATATTTTGGACCGTATGAAATGCATATTTGCGCTTCTTATTCTTTGGTGTATCTTTACAACAGACTCTAACATAGAGAAGCGACACCGCTCTCAGCACTTTCATCTGTGATGGTTTAAAATTCGTTAAGTGTGGTGGTTTTCAGCGTGGTATTTTTCTCGTATATAAACTAGATCTTATAAATTTCCTTGCAGTATTAGCAGTTAAACGTACCTTTGTATATCCATTGAAAGTCAACGGAATATGCTCAGTGATATTAGAAGTGTTACACCCAGAAAGAGTAACTAGCTCAACTTAATTTTTTGGCGTCAAAATGACTATATTTAAAGCATGCTATGATAAGAATGTCAACTTCTTACCATTGATACTTTTTTGCGAAAAAATTCTCTTACTTTTCTGCGAAGAGGTTCATGTTCATGAGCTAACTAATATAGAAAAGTTTAATTATTGCGTGTTTGTCTACAAGTGTTAAGCGTAACAAAATCCCTAGGATTCGAAGGAATTTGACATGAGTAGAATAGTTGCCTATCGAGACGTTGGTTTGTCCTATCGCGAAATTGGCCGTCATGTTAATTGTACTTCAACGGCGGTAATGCTTGTCTGTCGTGTATGGACAGAACAAGGTAGAGTAACATGAAGAAGACCAACTGGTCAACCGAGACGTACCACAAAGCATCAAGATACGAGCTTCAGACAACTAGCTCTACGAGACTGTTCTTCTACATGGCGTCATTACACTGATCAATGGTTTGAAGAAGAAGATAGACCATTTACTACGCGCGCAGTTTATCGCCGCTTTCGAGCCTTTGGACTGTTTTCATACACTCCACGGTTAAAGCTTTGATTGCGGTCCACTGGCACCAACGCTTAAACTAGTGCAGAAAACGGTAGCATTGGGACGCAGAATGGCATGATGATCGCGATTCTGTCTAGGCATGCACCATGGCCGTGGAAGAGTACAACTCCAGCGTGGATAGCGACGTGATATTGAGTTTGCTGAGGCATGTACACAGGACTGTTAGAGTAATAGTTTTGGGGCCCATTGATTGTGGTAGCCGATCACCACTTCTGTTTATTCGAGGCAGTACGACAGCTGCATGTTATGTTGATAATGTCCTACAAGCCACTTTATTACCTTATCTAGATGGCGGTCCACACGTCCCTTTTTAGCAAGGCAAGGCACGTCCCTATATTGCTCGTCGAACTATAGACTTTCTCCAAAAAACAGGTGTTAATGTTTTGCCGTGGCCAGTCTGTTCCCCGGATTTAAACCGCATCGAACATGTGTGGGATACCATGGGGAGAAAACCCATGCCCACTTTGCACCATCCTCCACAAACGTTGGCGCAGTTAATGAAGGAAGTTCAAGTCGCTTGGAACGAGGTGCCACAAGCAGATATCGACCATCTCATTTTGTCCATGGCTAGACGTGTACACTAGTCTACTGCGGGGTCGCCAAACATTACTATTTTTTTTCGTGTTAGGTACATGTTAATAAAATTTCTTACAAATGTTATTGTTTCATTTCTCATGTAAAGTAATCACATTGCCAGACTAACATTGTTGCATACATACTAGTACAAGTAAGAATACGTGCAGGCGTCAACCGTCTATAATACGGTTGACTTGAACTGTGAATATTTTGACCAGTAATCGAGTTGGGCCCGACAATATACTATACATACCTCAGACATACACCTTGTCAAACTTAAAAATGGCCAGAAGCGTTGCTTCTAATCCAACCACCCCTGTATTTACAGTACTATCATATATCAATGTTGAATAAAGTTTGATATTTTGAAGCACGCACCATGCTGTCAACAGCGTAAATTAGAATAGAACAACGTAAGTGGTTCGACATCTACGCGGTCGAAACTACATCCGAATCCTAATCTTTTTATCTACGAAAGCCACTAACATGAAAATCCGTATGTAAAATTCCATAGTAGCTATGACCTATTTCTATAGAACTTCAAACGTTTTTTTGCAATTTTTGCCCAAAAGAATGGAGTGAATGCGGCAACCTCGTACTCATGTAGTGTTAGCAGTTTATCTCCGCGAATACAGCTCGTCGACTGCCATTCCTACCGTGAAGCTCAGGATAATTTTTCGAAAGCTTACATTTACGGGCGCAAATCCGGCAATTTACAACTTGTGCTACATCGACGCTGTTTCCCTTTTTTTCTTTGTTCGTCGCGGTTGCCAGTTGCCGGTAAGAGTTGCCGTAGTATACGTGTCATCCTTCTAAACATGAGAAATACTATCTTGCTCTAAATAAGAACCACCGCTCGAGCTTAAGTAATTTGTTGCGTTTCGGATTGTGACACGAGAAATTCTTCGAGTGACATCAGCCGTTTTATCATATTCACTTACCTAATGGTGAATATCAGTCGCAGAATACTTAACAGATATCTCAAGAATCTCTACAAAAGAATAAATAATGTGGTAATTTAAGCATGCTGGTGTTTGTTTATTTATGTATATTTCTTTGAAAGTTGTGACACATAATTACTTTGTTATATCGTATACATTTATTAGATTTTGGAATTTGAACAATGTGAAGATATACATTCTCTAGCTAATAATTTATAGCAACGTCTTATTGATTGTTTTATTACATTAGTAAATGTAAATCAGTATGAGATATCTCTAATTATATTTACAAATTTACATTAATCTATTTAATAGTTACATACATAGTTACATACATTTAACGCGCGACATACAACGCTGTCTACAGTTATCGATTTTCTCTAAAATAACGGATAAGTACATATGTATGTATATATTTTTTTATTCCGATACGTCTGATTGAAGGGTAGCTAGGAAAGGTTGCGCTATTAAATATTTAGGCCACTTTTACCCTAATATTGAACGTCAGTCCATTAAATTGATGTGAAATTGGTTTTCAGAACAGACAAGAACAATACTAAATTTAAAGCATCCGCGGCTGAAAATGTTAGCCGCTGCAATAATGTTAGTAATAAAATTAAATACAGAAGCACCATAGGTCCATTAAATTGTTGAAGTCTTTTAGATATTATCTCAAGGCTAAGTTTATTTGTGCCTTTCTGAACATGCTGCTTCATGAATGCTGATGGATTCTTTGGACTGTTCCTAAAGACTGGTGGTGCTGTTTTCTGTTTATCGTTATATATTTCATTGCATCTCCATTTTGTTCGGACAAGTTACGAAGTTAAGTTGTTTGCCAATTTTTGCCATATTTTCCACTAATGCTGTAGTAATTGATGATATTGTCTGGTTGCAGCCATGACTTTAACGTTGTTATCAGCCGCCCAATACTTACTTCATATCGTATGAATTGTGACAATGTTACCCCAAACATTACCGATTTAATTCTTCGAAAGAAAAATTTTAAATTAGTTAGGAAAACGGTTAATTTTAGTTTACCCCATATTTACTCATATTTATTATTTTTTAAATTACAAAATTTTGAGAGAATCTTCGGTTCTTTAAAAGTGCCGCTAGTAATATAGGATACCAAAGGGGCTTGTCGAGTTTTATTGTTAGAAATACAAACCATTATGATATTATCTTAAAAGTAAATGACAGATCTTCTAATCTACTTTATTGTGTGTGATACTCCTTAAAACAATTTTTGAAATGCATCCCAACGTCATATTTTTGACACCTAAATTGCACTTTTCGGTCGCAATTTCCACATTTCGTTTGTTTCTCTTGATATATGATTGTATGGTCGATACTATCGTATCCAGAATGCGCATGTATGCATTGTTTAACGATCTTGACCGTCCTCTTTTAGCTGCTCCCTTACATATATGTTTCCAGGATATTGGTTGCAACAGCTCTTCTGAAAGTATGTTGATCCATTTTGTACTGCCATGTCGATACAATGAGTAATGAGTGGAAAGTAAGATATCTTACCTCATATCGAGATCCTGTAAAGCCCAATATTCTGATCTGAACGATCGACCCCTCCCATATTCGCATTATAACTTTCGATTATGTTTGGTTGATCGATCAGTATGTTCTTCTTCTCTTTCTGAGAATACCGCTTTACTTGATGAATCGGCTCAGATGAACAAGCATTGCTACATATACATAGATAGTACGTTATTATTGCATACAAATATTTTAGTAATCTTTGATACACAGTAAGAACTTTCGAATTTGCTCCTCTTATCTTTTTTCTAAATCTTTGACGAATGTATAAGGTACAAACCAAGTCTGTTCTCCCTCTCAGTACTTGTAGCTTTTATACCGCTCTAGATCTAACAATGGAAGGGTCGTAAAAAAATTATCGAAGTAGAAATGAAAATTCATGCCTTGTTTTGATTCTTGCATATAATCTGCAAAGGCAAAACTACACCAGGTTCAAACTCCAATTCTTTGTAAAATTCCATATATTGCTGAGAAAATCCCTGATATGGTTCAAACCATGTCACACATCCTACTCTAGTCTATCCCATCCAAAATTTATATCCCTAACATAGTGGTTATCTATTTTTTTCTCTTGCTCTTACCATACACGCAGGCGAAAATATATTGGTTTTCTAAACTACTAGCGTCCTTTTAAAAGAACGGTAACAAAAGTGACCCCATAAACTACAAGCCAATGGATGCATTATTCTATTGGTACACCATAATCTCACAACAAGTATTTAACTTTAACTAATCATAGTTATAATCCACAAATTTGTATATCGTCTGTGGTATTTACCTCCAATCATCCATGGTTCAGTACCAAAAATAACACCCAACAAAAAAACTATTCGTATTTAAAAATATAGGGAACGGGCCACTAAATATTTCAGAAACGCATCTACAAGTGCCAGGAAGAAATCCCTGCAAGCAAACTAATCACTCCATCTTGACAATGAAATAGAATAAAATTTAGAGAGATCTACACCCGGTCCTTTTAAAAGGACGCTAGTAACATTTGAGTTAATGTATTGGCGGCAACCATATCACCTTCTCATCTTAGATAATATTTTACAACAGGACAGAAGTATTTAATTGCCCCGGCACCTTTTAATAACACTGTATATCTTACATTTAAAAGGAAAAAGCTGACGGTTTATGTTAAATTGAATACTAAATCGAAGGATACACTACTGATATAAAGTTTTTATCAGTTTATATAAAGGCAGTCAGGTATTTTCTTTCTTTGTACATACGCAATTACGTTTCAATAATTCACGAAATTCTAAATTGATTTCATCAGACGGGCTCGCTTGAAATACGCATTTAATATTAAATATTTCAATAATTGATTAGAGGAATTTGGTTTCTTTTTGGGTCTCCATAAATTCTTCAAATAGAAATGCAAATTACCAACAAGCCGCTTCCGTTATTTCAAATTTAGATGAAAGAAATCAAATAAAGCGTCCGCTATAAGGTCTGTTGGTTGCATTACGTTTATATCTTGAGGGTAAAATAAACAGTCATGTACGCGTAAACTCTAGAAATACCAATAAAAAATACGAGTGCTTCTGCTACCACTTAACGGATCGAGTATCAGTAAAACCATATTAACGAAACGTGTTTGCATTAGTCTAATGGATTAGTCTTATGGAAGTATTACATAATATCAGAAATTTTGAAATGAAAACTAATATAAAATGTGTATTCAGAAAAATACTAACGCAAAAAGCATATATGCCACATATTTTCCAAACAAATGTAATACGATACCAATTTCAAAGATTCGACAATAACTTATAAAAGCCACTTTTTCTGGAGGAAACAAAGGACAAATATGTAAAACTATGTCCTCCGTTCCAACGCCCTTGAATTTTAAAGTGAAAAGAAGCATTCGAATAGGTTTTGTTAGTTTTTAGGTCGTTGTAATTATTTTAGTTCTATTCACTTCGTTGTCTTGAGTTTTTATATATTTTATAAATAATCAATTATATCCATTCGTTTCGTGTTTTTCGACGTAGTTACTGCGACTTTATGGTCGAATTGCAACCGGAAGCAATTTATGGATTATGAAAAATCGAATTATTTTATCAAAAATTTTTGTGGATCACTCATATATATATAAGATACAAATCTCTTTTACGTTTATGGTTTTATTTTAAAACAAGTACTAATCAATTCTCGGTATCTATTGGTATGCAGTTGACCATACGTAATTCTTAAGTTATTACACTTCTATCAAAGATTACATAAATATTGAGTAGCTTTTCATAAAGATAATATTTAAAATTCAGAACGCTCCAGAAAGATTTTATACCTACCCAATTATTGCTTAATGGAACAATGAATGACGTGGACAAATCGAGGCCATTTCGCGGGCCTTTTATTACCAAATCTCATGATAGGTTAGTTTAACCTCCTCTTTTCCTTAAGAAGTTTCTTTAAATTGGTGCTTTTAAGTTTGGATAAATGCACGAACACTACTCCCTCCTATAACATTTTTTATAGTCCGCTAAAGCAAAGCCAAAGCTAGAATAACAAGTTTTGGTACCATTATTTGCATAAATTGCAGAAGAGGGCAAATACAACACCACATTCACATAGATCATCTGCACTGAAAAAATCTTCAACGTTGAAGGCAACAAAATACACTTAATAAAAAAACTGTAAGAACAGCATCATATCTAAGACGATATGATCTTCATCCCAGAAAAGCACTTTAGAAATCAGAGTACTCACCATGAACACTATGAAACACTAATTATTGAGTAAATGTTCGCCGGATCTCTCACTCCCTTTTACCCCCAAATATGTGGCCAAATGCCAATACAAGTTAGATAATTCAAACAAACGTTGAAGCAAACTTTAGTGTCAAAACTAAATTCCAAATAAACGCTTGTTGCCGTCAAAAAACATTAATGGCAACCAATCAAGCACCAGCCTGTGGAGCTATGATTATGTGAAACCATCGTGAACAATATTTTCTAATTATCTTACACATTAGTCTAAAATTCAAAGCCAATGAAAATAGTAAATATAAAACATCGATAAATGTATTAACACAGTTAAATCTATTTTTAACCAACTCAATAGATAATTCCCGAAATGTTCTCGATACTCGTCAAACGTGATGCCATTCTATGAATCTTGTGTCGTACCACATAAAAAGAAACGAATAACACAAACAGAAAGCAGCCGAGCCGACGTGAAAAACAAAAGAGAGAACGATACTGTATCTTTTCTGTAGTTTAATTATTACAATAAATGCATTGTCAAAAGCTCAAAGAATTTGAAAATAATGAGATACATAAGAAACATATTGTGTTCTATTGAAGATAGCTGAGTTGGAATCTAAAATTAACTTAGGCTGGTTGATTTAAAATACAATTGTACCCCCTGTATAGCTGTATCGTTATCATTATAACGTGCGAGCAACAAAGATTGAAGCGTGCTGGTTCTATATTTGTTTTCAATTTTGTCACAACTATCTTCTAATTAGACCTTTGTTGTCAAGTAGTGTAATAGTCTGTCACTTTGTTATGTATGTTGTTATATCGAGGTTATATTGATTATTCCCACGCCTATGTACAGTTCGTTTCGCCATATTTAGCCCAGTTGGCACGCTTCAATAAGTGCTGCTCGTACTATATTATATCACATTATATATCATGTCATTCTAACTTTTCAATATTATTGCATATTGATAGATTTTTAAGTTTCTTAAATCTTAACCTCAGGAGGCAGTAACCAGTACTGTAAAACAGCTACGATCAAGAGAAACTAGGTACTACCCCGCACCTCCGCCAAATATCTACCAGACAGAAGAGCAACTCGGAGTACTCGCTTATTAGTTGCGGCAAATCTAATTCCAGATTTTTTTAAGGTAAAAATATTTAATTTGTAACAAATCTACACTTCCATACATTTACATTATAGTCCGTTAGCCGAAGTTTACCTTTTTGACATAGACGCTGTAATCGCATTCCAAATTAAATTATTCGTCAGATTTATAGCTTTACTTTGATGATTAAAACGGCTGGGTCTTTGCTGATAGACCTGCCTACTTGCCTGGCAAACTTCTACTTTTACATTCTCGTGCATACTGTGTTTCATCAGTTGATTTCCTAAGAAACCTTGAACTTCCAAAGAGATCGCAGACGTTTCTACTGTAACGTAGGTTTATATCTAAATCTGGGCGGAAGAGAAACTGTACTTCAATATTCAGTTAGGTAGCGCAAGAGTGTGTGTTATGTTTAATGTTTGGAATATTTCGACATGGTTTCCATTTTACTTGTGGTGTTTATAGTATTGCTTAGAACAGAGAATAAGTTCCAGATTCGCTTGCCTTTATAAGCACTAAAGGAAATCTATAAGAAACTTTCTATTGAAAAAATAGTAGTAAACATTCAAAATGTATAGATAATAATGAACATTTTGCAAGATAATCTTTTCCAAACTTTCTTATCTTATGGTACTTCTTACCCTTATATACTTATTCAAAACATCTATACGACTTCACTTAACTCGTTGTGTTATCTGGAATCGTCACATGCACAAATTACAACAGATTACTGTAGCGGTAGAGGCGTACATATGTATGTATAAGCCTTAATTAATTAAAAGCGCGCTCATTAGCTAATTAATATTGTTGAAGAGGGAAAAAATGTGTAAACTTGGTTTGCAGGCTCGATATGCGGTGGAAAATATAAGTTTCTATTCGGGCATGATTTCGAAAAATTGTTAACTTAAGTTGATACTCATGTTGATTGCGTTATAAGTACATACATATATCTTCACCAGGATGCGACAGAGCAATTTCTAGTGCTGATACTGCTATGTATGTATACGTGTGGAAAACAGCTATGATAAAAAACTAGAAAACACATATGAGATCTGCAGCTGCACCTTTAAGTACAACCTTGACACTACTAATATACGATGAAAATAAGAACACTTAACAGTGTGCGGAAAAGAAATATTGCAGTTTATATTATCATTAGAATAAACATTTTTATTTTTCCCATGTAACTTTGTGCTGAGAGCTGAAAAAGGACCAATGGAATCATATAATATGGTCGGATGAAACAAAAATCCTACTTTTTGTATCAGATGGTGTTATTCGTACATGGACAGAGGCAAGTGAAATATTTAAAGCAGAGTATTCGAGACCCGCCATAAAATATCTTACTTTTACAAAAAAGTTTGATTTTGGCAGGAGAATAAATGTTTTGGGGTTGAATGTCATAGGAAGAGTGCGGTGAACCCGAATGTGTTAATGGAATCATGACTAAGGAAACGTATTTGAATATTCTTAAATCAAAACTTCGTTTGTATGCACAAAAATTAGGCTTTAAAAATGAGTTTATATTTCAACAGGATCGAGATCCAAAGCATGCAGCCAACATTGTGGAAAACTGATCATACCAATAGTATTGAGGTATTGGATTGATTTGCACAATCGCCACACCCAATTGAACATTATTTGTGGTTCACTTTGAGATAAGCCATTTGGCGTCAACGAATTAATAGTCTCAAGACCATTGTGCTGAATGGATGAAAATTGACAAGAGCCCATGTCAAAAGGTGGTAGGCTCAATGCCTAGACGATCTGGAGTTGTAATTGCAGCTCAAGGCGGCCATACTAAATATGAGCCTTCAGGGTACGAATACATTTTTGTTAAAGAATTTTGTGTTTTATTATTGTATGATTTATTTATTTTTAAGTTATTTACTCAATAATAAATAGTTTTGCCACGAAATTCTTGTTCCCCAGTAAGCTTCCTATAAATGCATGCTGGAAATCAAACTCCGAATGTAATACTAAGGTGTATTATGCCATTCTTCCAAATCGGATGGTGATTATTTGGATCCACTCCTCGTGATCCTATTAACCTGTTCAGGTAATCCCATACTTCCTTTATAGGATTAATATCTAGAGACTTTGCTGGCCAAATCATGTGCATAATATTGTTCTCTACAAAAAATACATCGATTTGTTTTATGAGGACGTGCATTGCCTATTTCATTAATAAATGGCAACACTACAGGTTGTAATACCGCATTAACATACCTGACACTATTCATTGCGGCATTTTCAAGCATAACCAATTTAGTACGACGAGTCGCAGAAATACTTCCGCTAAAAGGCAATCGACCTCCACCTCCATAAATTTAATGGCAAGTCACGTCATTTTCAATATAGCATTCACCTGTCTTTCTCCCAACTTTAACTCTTCCATCTGAGTTATGAAGACGCACCCTGGTTTCATCACTGAATACAGGACGACCCCAAACTTCAATAATCCTATTTGCATGTTTATGTGCCTACTCTAGCCTTCTTACGTTGTGGACTCTGGTCAACAATGGACAGGTTTTAGAAGATCTGGACCTTAAATTTACCGCATGGAAACTTTTTCTTACTGCTTGAGTACCTGTTGCATTCAATAACTGAATTTTGAGTGTTCTTGTAGAAGATAAAGTAGCCCTCTCTGACTGTTGGACTGCGACTTCGCCCTCTGCAGTGTATATATTGCACAGATATTATTAAAACGCATTCGAACTCTTCTGATGACATTGTGGCCCACATTGAAATGGGCAGTAACAGTTCTTTGCGATATATTGGTGGGAGCATTACCATAGTTTGCCTCATCTCTTCAATACTTACATCACTAACATGCAGTCAATCCCTCTGCATCAAAACTTATTCGAGAAATTAGCAAAAATTCTCTTAAAACTTGATAAGAGCATAAGCGTTTGCGAGCTAAATGAGGGCAGTTATAATAGATAGTAACAACAAACAGCAGTGGAGTCGCTAATTTCATTCTAGAAGAATTTGTTTGCATTCCAAAAACAGCACCGATCATATAGGTAGCTATGATTTACTTTTACAGCATGTTATACAGGCTGTCCATTTAAGACTCTGGTCTTTGATTGTAGCTATATCGTTAAGTCAATAGAAATTTTGATTGACGGTGTGTTAATGAGGATAAAAGGAGCACATTTTAAGATTAATTTGACTTATACGGGCTGTCCCAAAAAAAGTGTACCACGTAGTTATCACTTTTTTTAAACTGAATGACCTACTACCTTCTATTGAACTGAGTGTACTTTCAGATGCTTCGTTCAAGATTAATTTCCAGAAAACAATTACTTTTGTCAATGGGAACAGCAACAAATAACCAAAAACATTTTTTTTTAATTGTGCTCTTTACAGACAACTGCATATTTCACAGAAATGGTTTTGTGAAGATGTTAATTTTAATTTTTATGATATGACAAATCCCTACAAAATCTATATTGGTAGTTCTCAACACAAATGGAGCATCAATGTTTGGGCCGGCGTAGTACACGATTGTGTGGTTGCGCCTTATTTCTTTGAAGATAGTGTAATCGGGGAAGTATTCTTAAATTTCCGAAGGGAATTCCGGTTAACAGAACATCTTCCTAACTTTGTGAAGCAGCAGATGTGGCTTCAGCTTGATGGTGCACCAGCTCACTTCAGCGTAAATGTCAGGAAGCATATGTAAGTATATCAGAACAATTTCCAGAGCGGTGGGTTGGCAGAGAAGGTTTGTTATTAAGATCAATTGGTCTCCGTTTGTTTTATTAAATTTGCCTATTCTAGGTCCCATTACAAACAGCAATGTTATTTATTAGCGTGTAGTAACTCGATATTTACTTAGCAATCGTCTGAATTCACAATCACCTACTTCATTGAAACCATGACAACAAATCAAACACGTATAGTAATTACGATTTTCTTATTTGTGACACTTCAACTGCAATAAAAAAAAATAGTCAAAGGTAAAAGTGGAAATATTGGTATCATTTTAAAGGTAAATAAATACCCTATCTATATATATTACTAGATACAGGATTAGGAATATGGCATAAAATAGAATTGAAGCTATTAATATTCAAATATTATTTTTGGACACCTTGTATAATAAACACACAACATTCTACGCTTATAAGATAAAATGATGCCAGTTTAGACTACAAAATTTCATTAAAAATAAATGAAAAATGGTGCGGGAATTAAAGTTTAACTAAAGTAGTGATTTCGGCAAAAAAAAATATAAAAAATTCAATAACCTGGCGACGTCGCATTTTAAAGCAAAATTATTTTAGGTATGAGCGAAGCATCTGAAAGTACACTCAGTTCAATAGAAATAAGTAGGTCATTCATTTTTAAAAAAGTGATAATTACGTCGTACGCTTTTTTGGGACACCTGCATAAGACAAAAGGTGCTCCTTTTATCCTCATTAACATACCGTCAATCAAAATTTCTATTGAGTTAACGATATAGCTACAATCAAAGGCCGGAGTCTTAAATGGTTACCCTGTATATGTAAGTGTATCCGCTCAAAAGTTGAACAGTGTATATCAACACGGCTATAAGCTACACCTCATACTGATACAATTAGTGCGCTCTATGAATAATGTGAGTGCAGAAAGCATAAGTTTAATGGCTGCAATATTATAATATATGCGCGCCCTGTCATTTAATGGATATTAAATGCAAAATAAAATAACTTGAAGTTGAGTAAAACAATTTTTGTGATATAACTGATGCGCCGTACATACATATATACATATTTGTGATTCTGCAATATCCATTAGTTGAGGCACAATAGCGTCTTCGGCACTAGTTCATGTAAATATAGAATTCCAAATGTGTTTAGCAATCGATTTTTTAAATTTATGAAATTATATTTAACCATATACATACATATGGTAGCACAAACATAGAAAACAAATTAGTGCTAAACATATAAAACACGAATAGTATTATTCGTGTTACACAATCGACGAATTAGCATCCATGCATGACTATATTATCGCTGCAATGCAACTTCACTTGCGCTTGTTATGAAATCGACAGAAAATTGCAAATTTATAACGACATTGATTACCATTTAGCGTAAATATTATTCAAAAAAGGGTTGTTTAAATAGCTGTTATTTCGCAAAATATAGCCGTTATTTCTACTTAGGTAATTACCGAAGGTAGATATTAGTATAATAGGCTTATGATCAGTTTTTCAGTGACTGTGATTCAATGGCGAAGATTTTTCAGTTGTAGAGTAGTTGTAATAAAATATGCCTTTGACAGGCGCCAGCAAACTGTCTGATGATATTATCTTTCCGCCGTCAAAATTCGCAAAGAAACTGCAGGATTTGCATACATATTTACGAATTAGGAAACCAAATACGCTACCTAGTAATTTGTTATAACTACATTTGAAATAATAAGGTATTAAATAAAGAATTATACAATGCAACATTTTCTGACGTAAATCTTATCGTATATTCACTCCTTTTTATTATTCGTTGTTATTTAGATCTCCGTAACATGTAAAATATAAAAAATGCAGAATGTCACGGTACCTACATAAGCTATCCCACTGCCAACATTTAAATTGCTTCAATTGTATACAAAACTATTCTTCGAAAATCTATGTCACTTTATTAAACGATTTATGGCACATCCATATATCAAGCTCTCTAAATCAATAGGGGCATTCATTAGACATCAGATACTTACACAACAAATTTTCAGTAAAAGTAGTTCTCTCGGTGGCGGTTATATGTAATTCTACGTGTCACAAGCACTCGAATGGAGATTGTGAGAATATTATGAAAGTTACGGAAATATAATGTCGAGAGTGAATGTAAAAGAGAGGAAGTAGTGAGGAAATCGCAGAGGAAGCAGCGGAAATGGAATTATTGAAACAATATTGAGTTACTCTGGTTTCGACACAACGTTTTGGATAGTGTATAAGTACGACTCGGATTCCAGTTCACTCGGTCGTCTACACAAAACCTTCGTTCGCGGTTGACAGTTCCGCAGTCTCTCTTAGGTACGAACTCTCCAATTTCGATCATTCAATTGAAATGAAAGAAGAGAGCGATATCCTGGAAGAAAAATCCAACTTACATCACCCCATATTAGTTGACTATATAGAAAGAACGGAAAGAAAGACCGTAAGATTTGCAGAGGATTTCTAAACATTTATGATTGGGTTACTCGTCTTCTGAAATAATGAAAACTTGTTACATAACGTACCATTACTACTTTGATACAACATATTATGTATAGATTTTCTACTTCGTTTATAAGCTAATTACTTATTTAATTCATAGTTTTTTCTTTATTACCTTTTAGTCCTACTATAGCAAAATTATCAAGATAAGTCTTACAATAAAACATTTTCCTGCCATTACTATTATTATAATGCTACATGAATCTATGCCCTTTCCATGCAAAAAAGAAAGATCTTGTGTAGGACTAGTATACAGTTCCAAATCGGAGATAGTGTTAGAATCATTATAATTAGTATATGTATTCTTATGACCTTTTATGTACTTATCTTATTTTCCTGATATTTTTTTTCCATTTGTAAGTCAATTTTACAGGGCCGTGTGGTGGGGTGAGGCGGCGAGGCAGCGAGGCAACCGCCTAGGGCGGCAAATGAGTAAGGGCGGCATTTCAATCGAATTTCATTCGAACTTTTACCTAAATAGTTTCAAAAATGAATACCTCACAGGGCGCCAAAATTCAGTGCTGCCTCACCAGTTCTAAATCCACCACGCGGCCCTGTCAATTAAAACACTATAATTCGATTAAAGATCAAATTTATCGATTTCTAGAACTTTTACAATTTATTATGTTTTTGTTACTACTTCTTCAGTGGATTAAAATTGACAAATCTTTTGTCTGTAGATAATATTGTTGATAGGCATGGCTAAATGTTTATTAATTGACACAAATTAAATGTCATTTTTATTCCACTGAAGAAGTAGTAACGAAAACCTAATAAATTGTAAAGGTCCTGGAATAAATTTGATCGTTAATTGAATTATAGCGTTTTAGTTGATCTCCAAGTGGGAAAGAATATCAGGAAAATAAGCTAAATCACTATGTCAGTAATTTTTTTTTTCTAATTCTATACTTGTTTAAGCATTCACATACGTCAATTTTACATATAAAAACAATAAAAAGACTTAAAAATACGTATACACACACAATGTCACAAAATAGAGGAACAAAAAAAATAAAAACACAAATCTGACATTAATGGCTCACTTTCACTTCAACAATGTTTCAAACACAGATATTATCGCAATGATTTTGGTATGAAGGTGGAGAGCGTTAATTCCCTTCATTATGTTATAATATGGACCAGTTTCATACAATTTAGTTTTGTGCTTTCATATTGAAATATTTACATGATTTCCGGTAGTCATATTAGAGTAATAGTCTCCAAGTAATGTTCGCTCGTTTTCAAAAAACTATTAGCTCATACAATGACGGTAGTCATAATACCAACGTCTCTAAATAAAGGTCTACAAGAAGTTGTGGACGTAGCGCCGCACATACATCTAATTAGGCCTTTTTGGCTAATAAATATAGAAGGAAAGTGAGATGATTGTTGGCATGATTACCCCAATTCAGTCGATCGTCCAGATCGAGCCCCAGGAAATTAACGGTAGTTGCCTCAGGAACACACCCAGTACCTCCCTCACGTATATACTTTCATTTTTAGTGGGAACTGCGAAGTTCAAGTGGTTAGTTTTATCTACATTTAAGAGGAGTCTACCACCACGACGATACATCATCCGCATACTGTGAATACGTACAATCAGTCATAATATCTGCGAAGACATTAATATACAGTAAGAATAAAGTAAATCCCAAAATTGACCATTGAAAAACTCCACACTGAATGGTAACACTATCAGATACAAATGTTTTTTCTAATACAGCACTCAAGACCCCTAACACATGTTGCTTGACAACGATTACACAAGTATGACCTAAATAAATCTAACACTACACCACGAATTCCATAGGATTCCGTTTTAGCCAAAAGGAGCTGGTGATTAACTTGATGGAAAGTTTTAGATAGGTCAAAATATACACATACCTATAACAGAATTTCCATCATGTAAGCTCTTAGAACCTGAAACAAGGCACTTAATATTGTACTCTTTGTTGACATTCCCTCTCTGAACCCAAATTGTTGATTGTTAATTAAATTAAATTTAGTTAAAAAACTTAATAATCGGTTGTTTAAAATTTTTTCAAAAATCCTACTAAATGCAGGTAAGAGTAAAATTGGTCCATAATTCGAAATTTGTTCTAAATTACCTATCTTTATTTGGAATAATTGGTATAATTTTGGTATCTTTGAGTATACCCGGAAAACACCAGATGCAAAATAGTGGTTAATACAATGTGTAAGGGGCGATTTAATTGCATCCCTTACATGTTTCAAGATATTGTAATGGATTTCATCCAAATCTGCAGACTTTTTTCACCCAACTTCAAAAATAGTATGTCCCACCTCATGTACATACTTAATTGGTTTCAGATACATATTATGGCTGTTATTAACTTCAGAATGTGGGTCACACCGACTAACTGCGAAGAAACATTATCGATTAGTATATCCGAAGAATCATTTTAGTCTGAAGAGTAGACGATAAGTCATAATACTCTTGAATATTTAGTCTTATTATTCTTATTATATTTATTCTTATTATTGAGTTTACCTGTTAGCGCATTTTTTTTCAAAGACGTCGTAGTAATGGACTTTTTTTTATCCTCATAGGCGGATAATCCCGTTTGACTACTCGACCAAAAGACCTATTGCGGCTCCATGACGTCTAGGCTTACCGACTCGGTTGCACTTGTAGAAAGAAGTGTGTGAGTCGGTCGAGAGTTAGTTTCTATAGTCTGAGTCTGTCTACTCTCACGTCTCCAAAGTAGCTCCGTCTCTCCGCGTCCCATACTGGGCAGTCGGCAAAGAGACGCACGAAAGTTTCTTCTGCGCTTCCACAGTTTCTACACAAGAGAGAGTTTGCTAAACCCATGCAGTGCATGTGTTTGTTCAGTGGGCAATGCCCTGTATATATGCCTCCAAGCATTCTTAGCTTGGGCCCGCTCGTAGAGACAGCTTTACGAAATCTGTCCTTATAAGGATGGATCCCAAGGATTTTTCCGTGTTTCATGCCAATAAATCTGTTGTGAGAACGGTGTGTGACACCAAACTAGGTTCTGGTGAAAGCTTTGGTGCAACCGTAAGAACTTCTACACGTCGGTTCTGCTCCTATGAATGGCCGTTGCTCCAGACTTTCGGACAACTCTGTGTACGAATAAATTGATATATCATGTTATTATGTTGTCTTGCGCATACAGATATATACTATCCTTTACGTCTTTTTCATTTGAATACGTTTTTTACTAAAGTTTTCCAACATATCGTAAATATCTAGAGGCTCATCTTTCGTCGGTTCCTGTCGAGCAGCATGTGAATAGTAGAGGTAGTAGTTTTTCAGGAAAAGATGTTACGACTACATTTTAAGAATTGGCCAAGGATTCCTGAGCAAATTTTCCCCTGCATTCCTCAATATTATACATATCTAAAGGAGACTTGCATGTGCAGAAATTTTTTATAGAATCGAATGCATGTTGAGTTGCTATTTATAAGAATTGTACCAACGCGTAAACTTATGAGATGTGTGTAATTGTGGCTGGAAACTTTCTGTAGAGTTCTGAAGGGTAGTGTTCACTTTCTGGATACCTCAAGATTAAAAAAAAAGGTAGAAACTTTTATGGCTATCAACATACATACTCTTCATTACAAGGCATTGACAAATTAAAAGTACAACTTCTTAGATATTAAATATATGGCAGGTATATATGTAAATGATTACATTGCAAGCAAAATTTATATAAACTTCTATAAGATGATGGATTATTGCTTTCTCAGTGTGTACATGATTTGCTAGTTGCTGTTAGGCTTGTTATTCTTACATGATCGCATTCAATAGACGCATATTCGAAACAGTATTATCAACATTTTGAGATTTACTGCTACTGTAATGAGCAATATGTACTTGCAGTGTATAATTTATATGAATCTAACGTTTCATGCCCGCAAATTATTTGATTTCGTCAGCGGTTAAACGTTTCACAATAAAAGAAAGGCGGCAACCCTCAGCGAAGCCGAAATTGTTTGATAGGCTACAGTAAAAACAAAAATCTTCTCAATTATCAAAGCGACTATTCAGTCGCAGTAGAATGCGTTCTATGAAACCATCTTTCTGGTTAATAAGGTTAAAAATTGAAGGCGATATAAAACTTAGGAGAATAGAAACAGTGCATCCACACATTAATTCTAGTCTACAACCTAATATAAGCTATAAACAATACTTCTGCATAACAATAGAGAGCGTTAAATCAAGACTATCGCATTGAGCTTAATCTTGTCTTTCAACCACGGATAACAGAAGTTAGTTAGTATAATACCTTACAACGCAACTGTTTGTCAGTTCTCTCCGTATAAGTACAACATGTCTTCAGATCAAATGTAATTTAACTGTATACACTGGTGCAAATAATTGACGAGCACACCCTGCATAATCTGAACTCGTGGCTCAAGCACAATGAAATGTGGTATAGAAGCAGTTCTAAACTTGTATAACTTACCCTCATGCGGAAAGCGTCGTAAACCTGCTAGGACGGGATGCATCAATAGCGGGAGTATACCCAACGAGCGGCGCGTACCTAGGCTACACGGCGAGGTATGGAGTCAATAAGTTGTCGTATGGTAGCGAGACAGATGATCAACCATGCCTGCTCAAAGCGCCTTATAGCTGCTACACGTTATCCGGGGGAGCCGAATAACGTTGAAGTCTCCGAGCAATTATATCCCAGACATGTTCGATCGGATTCAGATCCGGAGAGCGAGCTGGCCATGGAAGCACTCGTTTATGGTGCTCTTATAACCTGTACTACACGCTGGACGTGCGTTCGAGCGTTGTCGTGCGCAGGCGTGGGCGCCGCCGAACGCAGGGAAGCGCAATGGGCCATAGCACCTCAATTACGTATCGACGCCCCGGCATCGGCTGCTGTACACGCAGCATTGTGTGCCCATATGTAGCAACGTCTCGTACCATACTGCTGTGCTCGTCTCGAGTAGACGTGCACCAGGTGGCAGACGAACCAAAATTCCCGCGTCACCAGCGCTCAATTCGATTTTTTTTAATTTTATCTCAATCGGAAAACAAAAAGTTCCTCCACTCGGCAACCCGCCGGTCCCTTGTTTTGACCCACTATGCGGCAGTGTCCCGGAGCGAGTGGTAGCTGTTGCAATGCACGGCGCGCTCGCAGTCCACCTGTACGAAACGCCCCCCATATATTCGTGTAGTGAGTGCGCTTTCTATTCCTGCTAACAAAACGGCTAGAAGTACCCTTGAAGACGACGCACGCGATTTTACAGAAGGGCGCGGTCGTCGCATGCTGTGGCCGCGCGCGGCCGCCCGGTCGCTGCTGAAGGCGCGTACGTCCTACCTCAGTCCATTTTCGCCGTGCGCGCTCGACAGCCGGTAACAATCGCCCAAAACGACTCGCGATCTCATGGAAGGATGTGCCCTGCATCAGTACACACATTTCTCGCTCAAATTCACCAAAGTAGCGCGGTCTATCCACCATTATGCAGCGAATACAACTTCATATTGAACATTCACACCGCACTAAGAACGACGGCATTTTTCACCTATTGGACACGTCCAGTAAAAAATGTGGCGATTAGAAAAGTCGAAACTCGCTGCGTAGACTCCTCTATAAGAAACCTTGATGATCCACAAATTTGATGCATGTGTCATCACGCGTTTAGATTATGCAGGGTGTGCTCGACAATTATTTTCAGAAGTGTATATGTATGTCAGTACGGGAATACTTACATACTGTACTTGTTCAATGTATGTCCTAAACCAATATTCTCAGCCCGGCAGCACGCAATCTTCACTTTAATTATAAATTTCCTATAAAGAGACGTTTAGAGTTATAGATATTGTTTAGTTATAAAAATAAGTTAACATCTATTTTATGTGCGAGCGTTTCTCAGGAGACAGAAGTGAAAAAACAAACATAACAGAACTAGTACTTTTAGGGCGCTTGAATTTTGCTGGCTTTTATTATAATTGTTAGAGAAAATTAAATGATTTATGGACGCTATTCAAATTAAATTACACCGTATTTATGCAGATTTAGGATTCATAATTTAACCAAAAAGAAACAGTTAAACCGTAGCTGCGAGAGATTTTTTGTGTGTAGAAACTGATAATATAGGTTTAGAAAATACAGACAATAGAGAATGAATCTAGGTATCGTCAACCATCTTCTCAATAAAGATTGTCCATTAAACAAATACTACGACGTTTGCTTAAGACGAAACCTTTTGTGAAGTCATACTAACTAGGAAGCACAATAGGTTTTGCGGGCTATGCTAATGACACAGATAATGATATACCATTCTCGAGCAAGAAAAGAAAAAGGTGTTTTACTTTTCTTCGTGTAGAAAATCTCGTTTAGCAAAATATTTCCGTAAATGTGAAATGCTTCTCTCTCATTTATAATAAGTGCTATGATAGATTTAAAAATGTAACTGGTAAAAGGAATTATAGGTATTTTGACAAAGATAGACATTAAAAGTGCGGATTAACCCCTCCAGTTTTATAAATATAAATCTTTTATTATTAACAAAAAATGTCGATGAGGATCCGGAAATCCAGAAATGAATAACAAAAGGGAATAGAGCGCTAGTTGCTAATAACAAATTATTCACGTTTGGAAGCCCAGCTGTAAAGGCCGGCCTGCGTAAAAGCCCAAAGAGTGAGGTGGCTTGGACACGTCTATCCGATGACACAGTACAGACATGCAAGAAAAGTACAGGAGGAAGGTCGTGATGGAAAGCACAACAAGGGACGTCCAAAAAGCAGACGCAATTCATTGGATCAGAATCCTTTCTTGGCGTGTCAACGTACTACTTCTAGAAGGAATTTAAGATCTGGGAAGCAAAAGAAATGGCATAGAGGAAAACACCCGGACAAGCACAGGCGACAACATTTACGAATTGCTCGCCAAATGGTAATAAAAATCTTCTTGATCTAAAGAAATCAGACTTAAGGACCTTAATGGGCATACTTACTGGCCGTTGACTTCTAAATTGTCACCTCAAAAAGATGTGCAAAGCTGATCAAGACACGTCTCGATCTTGCTCACTGAGAACTGACAGCCTAGCAAGTTCGAAGCATTAGGTTTCAGCATCTAGGACAGGCGACTCTAACTCCTGAACAGATTAAGGCCTCAACACTCAAACTAATGCTGGGATACGTTAAGAACATCGGATTAGAAGGGTACTAAGGGAATAGGGATTTCACAATGGATCAGTAGGTCACAGTGAGGAGAGGTTATAGAATATGCACGACCCTTCTTTTTGCAATACACTATCTAACGTATAAAACGAAAAACATATTTAAACAATTGATACACATAGGTAGAACGACAACTGGTGTTTATTCCTTGTCGTCTAACTCGACAAATGTATAAAAAATTTAAATGAATTTCTTAATAATATGAAATCAACTAGATTGAATTGTGCTCCCAGTCAGCGTCTTCAGATATTTTTGGTGAGTTTAATACCAAACACTCTTGCATGAATAGTCGATACTTATCTTTGCAAAGCACACGATCTAAGTATGTACATATATACTGGTCTAACTAATATGAGATATGAAGAAGCTAGAGTATCTCCTTGCTGTTGATGTGAGTTGCTAAGATGAAATTCAATTCCTACTATCAAAAAATAGGCATGCAACTCTTAACTTAAAATTGGGACTAACGACTACACGAGTTTTAGTTTTGGGCATTTATTGTACATTTTGAAATAGTTTAAGTAATTACAACATCTGAAGAAATCAAAAACAAATTTATAAATCTATAGTCAAACCTAAGAAACGATTTCTATTGTGAAAGTAGCGCGTTGAACGTAAGTCCGTACTTAACAAATCCAGAAATGCATAAAAAACCATCCAAGATTTTCATATACGAAGCATCCTTCGACGTACAAAACATCAAATTCTGCGTAAAGAAAAGGGTAAGGAACCAGAATGGGGTCGTCCTGGTGGTCGATTAACTACTAACAAACAGGACGAGAAGTTTCTTTCTACCAAGACCCTACAATTAATTCATCCCATCCGAAGCAACCGTTTCCGTATTTTCCGGACGTGAATTCACTTTTAACTTGCTCTTGCTTGGTTCGTAGAAATTTCTTGACACCGCCCCGAAATTAAACGGGATTCAAGTTCAATTGTTTTGCGATTTAGTTTAGGGATTTCCCGTTGTCATTATCAAATTTGTTTTGTCAGAGAATTTGTACGTGAAAACCCTTTTTGTGTGAACTGAGCCACCTATTTTGAAGTTTATACCATTGTATCGTTCCACTATTCGTGCGTCAATTTTCGATTAAATTAGTCGAACAATAGGTTAGACAAATTTGTTTCAGCCTGAGCGGACAGAACTGAAACTACTGATCTCTATACATAAATATAATGGCGATTGAATTAGAAATACATAGTTTGATTACAAATGGAAACAATGGCTCTTAATGTAATGTAAAAATATTTCGGCAACGGTCTATTGCTATAATCATGTAGTTATACTCTACAGGGAGCAAATGTCAAATGAATAGTGTCGGAAAAATAAACAGTGCCTATAAGTAATATATAATTTTTGTTAAATAAATTGTGTTGAATTCGGGCCTGACATGTGTGTACAATAAAAAGAGACGCTGCAAAAATTTCTAATAGACATAAACAGATATTTTTTATTAAGTTGAGTGGTATGTAAATAAATGTTTCTTGTACTCTATGAATGCATTTGTTTACGAAGCAGCTTTGCTACTCTATGAATTGTACATGTGATCTTGTCACAAATATTCTATTTATAATAAGGTCACATATTTACTATCGATTGTATTCATTTCGGCCTGGTTTTTTTCGTAAGAATCAGGTGTTTTTGTTTTTTCTTTCATTACAGAAACTTTCAATATTAAGGTACACCGGCGTATTATTTACCTAATGATCTGGTAATTAATAATTTACTATTTGAGATCGCGTCCGTGGTAAACAGTTTTTTTTTCTTTTTCAAATAATTCATGGTAGTCTTGAAGAGGACTGATTGATGCAAAACAGGACAAAAACTTGTAGTAGTAATGTTCGCAATTACTACCACGAGCTCAGGATACACGCTTCTGTGCGACAGCAAAACTTATCATAAGCTGGGCCGCTGTGATAACACAGTCTCGAAGAGCCTCAAAGTCCAAAATTTTCCTTCGACGATCATAAACAAAGTTATTCATGTATCCTCACAGGAAAAGTCCAACAGATTCAAATCGGGACTTTGCGATGGCCACAGAATCGTTTCTTCTCGACCTATCGAGTATGCAAATGCCTGGTTGTTCCCATACAAGTCGGGCAATATGTGGAGGTGCTCCATGGTGCATGAACTACATTTGCCGTCACACATGTAGTGGTATGGCATCCAACTAATCGGGTAACGTATTTTGCAGACATTTTAAATGATCTACCGCATTTAATTTTTATAATATCGCCCAATATTACGACCCATACATTTATTGATGTTATGAATGTTGGGATGAATTCTGGTGGATATCTTGTGGGTTTTTATCGGCCCAGTGATAAATTTAATGGTAATTCAGCACACCATTTTTTGTGAAGCAGTATTCATCGCTAAACAAGATCACGAAGATTAAAAAAAATATGTAGAAAAAAATCTGTAATTCTAGTGAAATTCAAATCTGAGTTCCGTATAACTGAAGGTATTATTGCGTTATTAATTAATCGTGCTGTTTAAAACTATAATTTTTAATATTATACGTAAAATTCATTATATTCCGTAATATATGCTTTCCATTTCCTGTATTATACTATGAATTAAAATATAAATTTACAGCTTTTGTTATCACGCAAAAACGAACGGGAAGTTATTGATTAAATAATCATGCTTGTATTTGTTATATTTTAATTCTTTAAACGTTCCCATTAACTGTAGCTCTGCTTATACAAACGCTACCTCTCAATACAATTTTGCCCACTGTCACGCAAATACTTTACGGATGCGTGCATAATAAAATACGGTGGATAAACTTTAGCTTGTTTATAGTAACCATAATTATGAAACATAACCTGTGTCAATAACAACCATTCCAAAGTAGGGTATCACGCAAATATTATTAAATGGGGACGCATTTCTCTCGTAGCATATTTAGTTGTTCAGTTCTTACTAAAGATGTATTTCTTTGTAAAAGACTTCTTTTGCAAGCTGCCTATAAGATCTTTGCCTTCTTGAATTGTTCGCGTCGCTTAAACTTCTTTGTCTAGAGATCTGTTATATTTATGTTATACTTCTTAGCAATTATAAAATAATTGAATCAATAAACGTAAATTATGTATCATCTAGTTTCACAGCCAACGTTACTGCGTAAAATAATGCTAATTCAACTAGATCATAATTAATTTCTCTAATTAGTTATCTAATATAATACAGAAATGAGCCACTTGCCAAAATGAACGGCTCTTGTAGTAACTTAGCTATCAAAATTATACAAGAAATGATTATAAGATTTCTTAAAAGAGTCACAAAAGAAATACACCAAGACAATAAGTGATGCAAAACGGACAACAATACTCCAATATTGCTGAAAGTAGATTGTAGAACATTCTACGAGATCCATATTAATTGCATTTGGTACACAAGATTGTTTCACCTCACAAACGGTGGCTTTGCCAAATTGGCTATTGGGCATCTATGAAATTTAATATTATAAATAATAAATAATAATATATCGGCAGGATATTAGTGGTAGTCAGAATTTTTTCTTCCTAGTTCTTTAGCCAACCAAATTTAACAGACCATTACCAAGAATAATATTCGTCGTTAGCACTTTATATTATAGTACCAGATGCAATTTATCAGGGCTCTCTCGTTGACATATTGAAAAATCTTCAGTATGAGCATCAAATTGCTATCAATCGCTGAAATCAATTCTTACAAAGATATTTTTGATGTCCCTTGAGATGAACGGTCAGTAAAGATATACGCGAGATATCAAACTGTTCCAGAGGAATATGATACCGTCGATTATTGATTGAGCAGTGTGACGCTTTAAAAGTACCTGTTCCATACTGGGAGGTTTATAGGCTCAATATTTAATGGCATCGAGAGACCCATTGATGATGACATAGAATAGTCTGCCAAAAGTGTATGTTATGGCTTAAGCGATTATTACAATATGAGCTGCAAATGATCATGACAAAAGATAATTTTTTATTACGACCATTTGACAGATACATTAATCAATTCAGATATTATGGACTAGAAACAGCAAACTAGTAAAGACTGAACAAAGAACCATAGGATTGGTATTTTTACCTACTTTACCTACTCTAAAATTAAACTTTTTAGTTTGAAACTAATATGGGGAAACGTATACTACTGGATACTTACCCACGATGAGTTGAGCTTTAGGATTTTAGTGTTCACAATTATACTATAACAGAGAAAACGCAGATATCATTTTCTAGGTAAGGTTAGACATGTGCATATTGTAATAATAATACTAAATCACATTTAATGTTTCCCTCTTTTATTTATATTTTTATAATATAAAAATAACGAACATTGACATTTTTTAAATTACAACTCAACTGACTTTTTAAACTAAAACTGACATTCCCAACCTACTTAGCCTAACATTATATTAAAAATAATATATTCGCAGGCGCATGAAGCAAAAAATCAAATTATATGTCAACATATTAACAAAAATATCACAGGATTAATGCATTTTTACTTGAAGAACTCAAAAAATAATGAACATTGGGTTACTCTAGATGTAAAATAAATCGATGTTAGTAATTATTGCACGAATTCTCTCTAACATGCACAAAAGTACAAAAACAAAATTGGTTTTATGTAAAATACGTAGATATAATTTAAAATTTAAAAAAGATATAAAATACACGGATAAACTTCAATCATTTGGTAAACGCTCCTGCCACGAATTTAATTGCATGCTATTAGCGTAGGTACATAGATATATCGTTGATAATTAAATTACTCTGGATAGTATGGAACATAAAAAGAGTATTTTCAAAATCGATATACTTCCGAAAATATACTCAGATATAAACTTCTTCAGACTTGGAATTTTATCAAGAAAGTATGTTTCATATAAATTAGCTTTATTACAGCGACAGGAGCATGGTAATTAGCATTTGGATTGCTGTTTATTTTTCATCCCACCCACTTATTTTCTTCTCGTTTCTTCAGCTTGTGCATCTTTCTCATCAATAAGATCTGATTGGCATTTACCATTTGTAGGATGTAAAGTTACCCAAAATCTTAAACAAACTGATTCCCGTTACGACAATGTGGTCTTCAGGTATAATATATTCCACTTTAGATGCTAACGAGTTGCATAGCTTGCGGTCAATACACTATTGAAGTTAATTGAATTATTTCTGTCAGCATCTAGCGTAGGCCCAAATCGATTAATTTCTAGCTAATCTCGAAAAATAAGAAACTAATTTAATATTATTATTGCGGAGTTTAATAAATCTCAAGCCAGACTGCTTCCAAACAGAGATTCATTGCAAATTATTTATTAAGAACGTTTTTTAACAGGGCATCGAATGGAAATGCTTTACGTATAATCCAACAGCTTTATTTACCGATAAGAGAAATAACAAATGTTGACAGTTCAAAAATATATGTTTTCGGAAGAATGAAGCTTCACAATTTATTTAAATACCTCCACCTACTCCACCTTTCCCAAAACATAAAGCCAACAAATTGTTGACCTAATCTTCCTGGTCCCTCAAGTTGACTCACCAATTGTCTCCAGCCACCGAAAAGGTAGAAGTACGCAAAAAGCGAGCCCCAAATATAAATTTCATTATGTACAATTCATGTGCGTATATTTTTCCATGTACAAGTGATAAAGCTTCACACTTCGCTAACTTACAACTTAATACAAAATTATTGAGGCCCCTCCACTTACTCCACCTTCACCAAGACATAAAGCCAACAAATTGTTGACCTCATGGCTCCCTCACGCTGATCCACCAATTGTCCTCCACCACCGAAAAGGTAGAAGGGCGTAAGAAGTGAGCCCCAAACAAAGATTACACTAAAATTGTACATATGTCATAAGTTGCAATAGGTATGCATTTACTGGATGCTTACGTACAAAACGAATATGAACTACATTCGCTTCGTAACAGCAATTTTATAATAATTAATTTAGATTTTAGTAAGTAATCCAATAATTGTTAACGTTTACATTAATATAAATTTAAATATTGAACGTAATAATTGCTTAGTTAATCCACCAACAGTGACAACGAAAGATAAAAATACTAATCTTTAATTAAGCAAATATTTTTCGGTAATTTAATCTAAAAAAAATCGTAGAGGTCGTATCTAAGAAGATTAGAGAAGGACGCTTCGTAAATTTTGGTACAAACTAACTCCGCCGTTAGATATCGTTGTCGCTTCAGCCGTGACCTGTAATAGATTGTAAAACACCCAAAAAACCAACGAGAACTTTCGCTCCAACATCAGTCTCACACATTCAGTACACAACCTTCCAACACGATCATTGTCACACACTCACCAAATAATCGTACACATTCATTCATCAAGCACAAGAAGAAAATAACTTGCACTCCAACATCGCCCTCACACACTCACCAACAAATCGCTCACACTCGTTCATCTAACACACGATGAAAATAACTTGCACTTCACTATCACCCTCACACACTCAGTACACAAACACTAAAGAGAATTCGTGTCGTTGTGTAAGAAACGACACGATAAAGAATGCAAGACTATAATCCAACATGAATACATTGCAGGGGCAATGATCCCAAATTAGAAAAAAGGAGATATACGCAAGATTGGGGCTACCACATCGATACTCTTGTGGACGCCAAACACCCACAACAGTTTGATAGGCATCATACAGAACCATTTTTCGGTGTCATTGGAACTGTGCCATTAGAGCACCCATTCGGATGAATCCGAATGTCAAACAAGAAGCAAGAACCCAACGACCATACGAGCACTAGTGACAGCATTCGCACTATTGTATCGTTTGTGTAAAATTTGGGAAACGAGTTACTACAGAATATTCACATTGAATACATAGTCAGCCAAGGAATCAAGCACACGAAGAAAGTAACTTGCAATCCCTTACATTCAGCACCCAAATACTCAACTCAAGAAACGAAACGACCTTACCCAAAATGAATACTTTACAACAATCGTTGACAATATTTGAAGAAAAATAACAACACAGCATTCATATTGAGTAGTTGGTTTGTTGGTAACAAAATACCAACTAACCCTATATCGGCTGCACACATTTGTGCGGGGAATTTGGAAGTTAGAAATAACGCAAACATGGAAACCTTACGGACAGCAATTAAAAATTGCGTGTTCGCATAACAGGAAATATCGATAGAAGAAAATTAAATATCAAAGCCGCACAGATAGAAATACGACAGCGGAAAATACGGTTGTTAGAAAATGAACCCCACGGACAACGATACGTCCATCCGCAATAACGGCACGTACCGAAGTGACACTAATAATAAACAAACGGCGATGTCGAAGCACATTCGTGACGTCACTTAATGACTTTGCGATTACATTGTTATTAAACAAATAATAAAAAGAACTGTGTAAACATTAAGTGCATATACAGGGCGATACATTATCTAGTATACAGGGTGGTATAATTAGGTGTTGTACATATACGTGGGTGGTATATTAACAGTGTTGTATAGAGGGTGGTGCATACTCGCGGCTGTACACAGGGTGATATATATACAGTGTTGTATGAGTTTAGCGGTTTATTAAGTTACGGACTTAATATATTTATCTGTACTGCATGGATGTATTTAAAGCGATTCGTATAGAAAAATATACGAATATGTTAGGTGGAATAAATTCAAAATTTAATTTTGCAAAAATTTATTTAATTCCTTCCGAACAGAGATTCATTTTTAATTACTTATTAAGAACGTTTCTCAAGATGGCATAGAATGAAAATGCTGTACGTTTAACCTGAAACATAATATATTAATTTAATCTACGGTAGGTATCATGAGAAAGTTTAACTTACTGATGTGAATCTATTCGTGCTCATTTCGATCATTCCTCCAGCTGACAGATAATTTTCGTGCTGCGCTTTCATCATAATAAATAGCAGGAGCTTTATATTTTGGAAAGTCCTTTGGTACCATAAGGATTTGTATATAGCACTCGAAATCTAAGAAAACTTCTTATTATGTATTTAATAGTGTCGTCAAATGTACTTGTCGACTTTCTTCCCACTCGTTTTAGCGGTGGTGAAATTAGTCCTTTAGCTTTATATTTACCAACAATACGGATAACACTTGAGTTCGAAACACCTACTATTATTGTTAAATATAAATATATCTGGATATTCAAAACAATTTATGTATGTTACCTGAAGCGTTTGCAATTTGCAGTGTTATCTGTGTTTTCTTTACTGTAGCATTACTATCAATAATTTTCTTGTTCTCATGTTCAGTGTAACTTGCTTTTCACGTACCGAGAAATGTCCACGCCCAAAAGTAACACGTTTTGTTCGAGGCGATATTGATAATCCACTTGTACTAGGCAGTGGATCCATTTTTACCATCAAATAGTTAAAACATCTGATTTTCTTGTTTAATCGTAGTAAAAACACAAAAA
>SMLS01073714.1:0-20698 GCA_004785975.1 Popillia japonica
CGATATATTTACCAAAACTTTAGGAAAAAACAAATTTTATTATTTCAGAAAATTATTAGGTTTATATGAAATTAATGAAAATTAGAGCAATTAATAATTCCATTCGTTGTCTTTTTAAGTACTAGTTATTTCTTTAAAAATATATTTCTTTTTAACTACAATATACAAAATCAAGAAGGTGTGTTAAAATATATCTGATTTTGTATTGTCCTAGGTAAGACAGTTGTAGTTCTTTGTATAATATAACGTTAGGTGAATCAATGCGCAAGCGCAGTTTTGAAATATGAACAGACAATGCAATTAATGTATCAATATAGAAAGATGGAACAGTCGTGTCTAAGTTTATATAATAAAATGAAGTGGTTTATATAATAAAAAGTGTCTCTCTTGCGGTAGTGAATTATATTTTAACAATATCAATAAAAATTAGCCGACTGAATATGTATGCTGATATGTGATAACAACAGTCTGTTGCTATTGCACTTGAACTTTCACAGGTAATTCTGGTAACCCCAAACACCACAAATTTTAATTAATTCGGGACACGTGTTTCGATGACGCATGGCTCATCATTCTCAACCGTTTATCGAATGAGTATACGGAACATAAATCACTTTACGCCTAAAAACCGAGCTTAATTGCTAGCACATTTTGACCAAGAATGACTTTTCGCAAAGATTTTTACTAACAAAGCAGTCCCTAAAATTGTCTCTTCCTTAGATTATTGTATTTACTGATATATAAACTTTTATATGCGTCGATATCTCGCGTTGAATTAACAACATTTATTAATTCGAGGGTATGTTTATTGATACCATAAGCATTATCTAAAAGGTGTTGCGCTTTTGCGGAAGATTCATCCCTTCCAAACCGAAAATGTGCTACATGCTCTTGGTATCTTGTTTCGATAGATCGTTCGGTTTGTTCAATATAAATTTGATCACAATCGGTACATGCAATTTTATAAATACCCCACTTTTGTCTCATTTCTACTTTGCCTTTGAGATTGCCTAAAAGATTTTTTATTGTGATATTAGTTGTGTAACACACATTAAAGTTACAGTCTTTTTTTATTTTAACTTGATTATGACCTGGAAGGTTACACTGTTGGAACACCCGGCTCAGTCCCGTTGTGGTAGCATAAAACGGCAATTTAATAAATTTCTTACTCTGGTTTGCAGATGAGGCTAAAATCGTGGCATTTCTTACGTGCTCTCTATATTGGACTTTTTTAAGCATTCGATCGACATCAAGGAGAAGCCATTCAAAATTACCACTTTTTAATATACTATAATTCTGTGTGAAATCTCCGTTTATTTAACGGGAACCTAGTTTGTTGACCAAGAAATTAATTGCAAACATCTTATGTTGATCGCAATGATTAGAATCCCTAGGAATGAATCAATTTATTTGTGTTGGTTCCTTTTCTATAGATGTGAATTTCTAATTTGTTATGTGCATTCCTAATAACTAGAGTATCTAAGAAAGGAAGCGCGTTATTCACTTCTTGTTCTGCCGTGAATTTAATTGAATCCAACCTTGAGTTTAATTTCTCGAGGAAATCTTTGACATTGGATTTGTTAGTGTCAAACGCGGCGAAAATATCATTCACGTACCTAAACCAAGTTCTGGGCAAATATTCATTCTCTTTTTTTCAAATCAGTTTCAAACTTGCTCATGAATAAATTGGCAATGAAAGCGGATTTCCCACTGCAGTATCTTCCTTTTGTTCATAAAAACTGCCATTAACTTGGAATCGATTCTAGGACATGCTTAACGATGTTAGTCTTTTATATTCCGCGGTATAGGCACACTTGGGAAAAATAAACACATGTTAAATGATACTAGAATTTCACCTTGTTTCAACTCAGTGTTGTTAACTTTATTCACAAATTCAATGGAATTTTGGAGAGTTAGGTTTTCAATATGTAAGATGAAGTTCTTGTATTCGTTAGACAGCCATTTAGGGAATTGTAGAGGAATTGATACCAGACACTATGGGTCTCACTGAATTGCCGGGTTTATGAATTTTGGATAAACAGTACAATTTTGGAATAGAGGGATTGGAGCTGAGTAATCGAAATGTTGAATCTTTGTTTATTAAAGCGGGACAATTTTTAATTTTGTGTCTCTGATCATAGATGGCAAAGGGATTTTCGATAATTGTTTGTATGGTCTGGATGTATAATGTATTAACGCGTGAGTAATACTCGGATTTATCCATAATGACTATCTTGTTTCCTTTATCTGCTTTTAGATAAAAACAATGTTTTTCGTTGTTACCTTTAACAATTTTCAGTTCCTTCTTACCGTGATTTGAAGATTTGATCTGAGCATTTTTCGAGATTTTATTCTTATACGCGTCCTAATGTATTTTTTGGTAGTAATACAAGTTTACTAGTCCAGAAAAACATGTTATAAATAGTTAATTGTTTATATTTATAGAGCATTTCTACGATATTTTTCGTTCAGATCTATAAAAAGCAGCATAAAAAAATTCGGTGAGATTTAATTGTGTTTTCAAATGATTTAAAAAAGCTACTACGTATCATTTTCTTAAAGTACAGCTGTACTTAAAATGTCTTAAGGATAGAATATGTTAATAGCAAATAGTTTTTATCTATGAAAATATTGAAGTTGTTGATATAGTAAAACATCACACAGTGTTCGAAAACAAATGTTCATCGTAACTACCAAATAATCCAAATAAACACATATCATTTCCTCTTGTATGTTTCTTTAATTTACTTTGGCGTCAACAAAATATCGTAGTTGATTCTCTGTGAATATACTGTGAATGAGGTACGAAGGATTTGAAGAGCCAGCGATATATTTGACGTTACATATTCCTGTTCAAGGACTTACATATGTACATTCACAGGTGTACGGCACTAACGATTTCCATAGCTTAAGAGCACAATATTAGTAATTACACTCTATACATTCAATCTGTTGTCAGAAACAGGATAACGTAATTAAAAACCTGAGATTAATGTTGAACTTGGAATCAAATAGCTTAAATATGTTTCAATATAAAATATACAGTGGGGTTTTAGAGTTTCGTTTTGTTTTAAAGGTCCAATAAATCGCTGATTCTATTACTTCACGAACACCATGTTAAGATATCCCTAAGTGCGGTGAGAAGGAAACCAGTACCATAAAATGCTTTCTAGTTTTTATACTTACCAATGTCGGCAGATTTTTCCATATAAATTGTGTGTATTTCGCAA
This sequence comes from Popillia japonica, assembly GCA_004785975.1. Classification (NCBI taxonomy): domain Eukaryota; kingdom Metazoa; phylum Arthropoda; class Insecta; order Coleoptera; family Scarabaeidae; genus Popillia; species Popillia japonica. The sequence goes on from SMLS01073714.1 coordinate 3,231, forward strand.
GTAACGCACAATAATCGTATAAAAGTCTGTCGACAGCTTTTCCATTCATTACAATCTCATATATTCAATAAAATATGAATTTTGTATATATGTATTACTTTTTTAAATAGTCGGTCATGATATAAAAATATTTTCTACATCATTTAAAATGGAAAGATGATTATTGGTCTAAGATGAAACAAGAACAGGCATGTGATTACGAGAGTATAGATAAGTCATACAGATAGATCATCATGTACACATTTGATTTTCTACGAAGGATTGACGACTATTATTCGTTTCAAATTAATAGTTGTGACAACAAACCTTTGGCCGACATTTTGCCGCTGTAGTTAATTGTAAATGAAAAACCGATTTTAAAGTTTCTGACATAAAATAACTGGAATTATTATATATGTACATACATAAATATATTGTTAAAGCTATAAGAAAGCATGAATTAAAAAAATAAAATGAAGAAATTGTTAATGCAAAAAAGATTTTGTCATAGTGTATATCCGAAATTATACAATGATATAAGTACATATGTATACAGCGACGCCTACAAAATACTTAAGTGAAAAAAGAATATTCTGACACCGTATGAGTTGAGTGCCGTATATGCTATTCCCATCTTCAAAGAATGACTGGGATGAAGTAGACGTTGACGCTGAAGTAGATTAGTAGTAGATTTTTACTGCGGTAGAACTGATTAGCTTGATTAGCTGCGCATAACTTGAAAAATTCCAACGGTCCGGGTCTGGAGACGATATCACCAGACGCTATCGAGATTGTGGTGGAGTTCTGCATAAATGCTAAGTTATAAGGTAGCTGCTTGCTGAGTGCAAAAGGCTAGAGCATAATTACTGACGTTAAGTACGCCTTCAATTCGGCAAGCCTTAGACGAATTGTTCAGAAATACTGCACTACGAGGATAGCTGGGTACTTTGTAAGTTGGGGGCGGATGAAATAGAAACTGGAGTATTAGTTACTATGGTAAGTGTCGATTTATTTAACATTTCATACGTTAGTGTAGAAAATGTTTGAATCTGCAAAATTTCAGAATGATACATGTCATCATTAAGACGACACCGCTACAAAAAAAAGGTACACAGGATGAGTAAGATAAAGAAACAGATAGGTATCTTCATCTAAAGAACTGACATCAGACAATTGATAAGACGCTAATTATCTGATATGGATGGGAAAAATAGGAATTTTTCTGCATTAAAAGTAGTCCAGGTATTCTATTTTATTGTAATAGCAAAATAGGCAATAAAGTAGTAAATAGTATTTCTCATATAACACACGAAAAAGATGAGAATGACTAGCAGAATATATCTGAAGCATAGATGTTTTTGAAGAGAATACTACATATAGGAAACCGTTTTTCGGCAGATGTCATTTCTAAATCATTTGAGTCTACATAACGCACGGACTACACTCTAAATGCAAACGATCATCACATTATTCCTTATATTTCTACTGCTTGGCAAGAATCAATTGAAAATGCATATCTTATTGGACGTAGAAAAGTTTTGTAATACGGAAACCGGATATGTATAGCAATAGTAATATGTATTCTTACTACCTTTTTGTACTTATCTTATTTTCCTGATATTTGTTCCACTTTTAGGTCAATTACAACGCTCTAATTCGAATAAAGATCAAATTTATTCCAAAACCTTTACAATATAATTTGGTTTTCGTTACAACTTCGTCAGTGGCATAAAATTGACATTTAATTCGTGTCAAATAATAATAATAAATAAATAACTAGTCATGCCTACCAACAAAATTATCTACAGAAAAATAAATTCAGTGATATATAGGATTATGTTTAGAATACAAACATATAGTGGACAATTGAAGATATTTTTGAAATGTAAATTTATAATCATAAGAATAATGATCCTTATATCAATGTATTTTTTTGTCAAGCTCTAACAATTCTGTTCAAGGACTAGGGAAAAACATGGCAAAGAACCTAGTCAAGAGCTTAATTTGATAAAATTCCGGCGTGATTAAATTATTATAAATAATACTTAAACTTATTATTTTCTATTTTGTGTATCATTTCATATATTAATCTCTTTTTATAACTACATATTTTCTTTTTTTAAAATCTTAACATTTTCAAAGTCAAAGTTATGTCGTAATTCTTTAGAATGCTTAGACAAAGCAGTTTCCGCGGTTATGTTATGCTTTACTGTATATTGATGATAATACAGTCGTTTTTTAAATACTGTCTAGTTTGCCCCACGTAACATTTATTCCAGTCTTTGCAGCCTAATTTATATACATTACTTTGATTTTCTTTTTTAATCTTAGTTTTTATATTTGTAAATAAGTGTCTGTTATTGTTTGGTGTAAATGTAATGTTTATATGTGATTTCTTAAATTCGTATTTAATTTTATCACTTAAGTCGTTGATGTATGGAATTGTGTTTACTATTTTGTTTAGTACCTGTGTTGTATATTTTATGTATTCGTTTTTTTATTAGTTAGTTTCTCGTAAAATTTTTTTGGATAACTATGTTTGTCTAGAATTGATCTAATTTTGCTTAAATTCTCTTTCCTAAAATCAGGATGAGCTAATTTAATAGCCTGGTCAACTAAACTATTAATTACGCTTTTTTTAAAATTTACCGAAGCGTTTGAATAGTGTAGTTTAGGTGTCTGTTGCTACTAGTGTCTTTTATGTAGGTACCAATTTGTTTTTATGTTTGTGTTATTGTGTACTCCTATTATTTTAACATTAAAAGAAATTTTGTGTATAACATGATCAATTTTACCTATCGGTATGCAACATATGGAATCATCTACATACCGCTTGTAAAATTCAAAATGACAATTTCGTTTACTTAAAGAATTTTGCTCACGATCCTCCATTACTAAATTTGCTATTACAGCAGATAATGGAAAACCTATTGCAGTTCTACTAATTTGTTTGTATATTGTGTCTTTGTATTGAAAATAGGTAGAATTTAAGCAAAATTTTGCAGCCAACATGAATTCATTTTTCGCTAAATTTGTATGATTTTTTATTAAATCCCATTTTTTCATCTATACTAGATAAAGCTGAATCTAAAGGTATATTAGTGAATTATGATACCGCATCTAAACTTAGTAATTGGTAATTATGTGGTACCATTTTTTTATTTACGTATTTAATAAATTTCCCACTAATTTTTTATACTGTTCTCTGAATTTCCTCCTATATTACTAAGAATTTTGGATAAGAATTTTGATAAATTGTATGTAGGTGACTGCATACAATTTACAATGGGCCTTGAGGAAATATTAGGTTTATGAACTTGTATACCGTAAATTCATGGGGTTATACAGTTATTTATATTTAACTTTTTTGAAACCGACTCGTCTATATAATTACTATTTAACCAACTACTAATTACATATTTGATTATTTTCACTTTGAATTTTGTTTGTGGGATCTTTTTGTAAAATAACATATGTATGTGTTATTGTTATTTAATAATGAATTCATTTTGGCTTCATAATCAATTTTGTACATAACAATCGTCTTTTCGCCTTTATCGGCTTTAGTAATTATAATATCCTTATTACTTTTTAAAAACCGTTTAGTTTCATTCAACATACCTTAATTCTATGTTTTTACTTTGACTACTATATCTATTTTTGTAATTGGATATTATATTTACTAACTTGTTCCGCAATGTGTTTTCTGTATGTGATTCTGTGTGTTGTAATTGACCTAAAAGTGGAACAAATATCAGGAAAATAAGATATAGCAATATTGTATGGAGGTAATCCATAGAGACATGTGCTTACCATTCAATGCTATTGTAATGCTGTTTAACAAAATAAAACATCTTAGTTTTAGCTATAAAGGCATTAGCAACCGACATTTTGGAATTATGGTAAATACAGTTTTGCATACAATACGTCGAAATGTGAAATATGAAATAAAATAATAAGTTTCTGTAAATTGTTTGCCTTCTTTAACACTTACTACGCCAAAGAATGTAATAAAATCATGAAATATAATTAATAATTCATACTTTCTCCATAATAATTAGAGTAAAAAATGTCGGGATTTGTCGTATGAATGGCAGCCTTTGGTTTCAACTATCCTTAATCAAAAATGACCTATCTGTATGAGCTCGTCACAGATTCAGGTAATTTCACAATGTTTTTATACATTACAGAAGCAGTCAAATCAATTATTTTCTAAGTGGGTGCCACATGGCCACTGGTTTTCGCAATGCGGTGAGCATTTGGTTCCAGTGACTAAGAGATCTTCCTGTGGCCTGTGCACCTACTATCACGTGACCTATGGAGTATGCTTTTGCAGTCGGATCTACTTTTGATATCTCGGCTACCGTCAGTCGCAATTGGATTGTCTAAACAAAAGAAATTGAAAAAGTGTAGTATAATTCATTGTGTCAGTTTACAGCCTTATGCCGGTATTCACAAAAAACGAACCGTTACGTAATGGCCCGTTTTCTGTCAAAGATTTTTAAACAAAATAGCATTTTCAAAAATTATACAGTAGTTTTTAATGCCTATATACTTATTAACTATATTCCCTTAGCGATTTTCAATGAGTTTATTTAGCGAAAAGTATTTATGTGTATATCTACATATATCTTAAATAGAAGTTACACTATAATTAAAAAAAAAGTATATATAATATTTATATTTACCTGTAAGCTATGGGCAGGCACGCTAAACATCATCGCTTCATTGAAAATCGGACATTTTTCTGTTTTCTTTGTGGAAGTTTTCTTTTTATGGATCTTTTTTCCGTGTTGTAGCAAGTATACCTAATTAAATACATATTAGGAAATTAAGATTGTTATATACCTAAGCATAGTATAATGTTAATAAAAATAAAGTAAATTGAAAATTTTATAAATTATACAGGGTGTTTTAAAACATCGTTTAAAGATTTTAAGGGCATGTAGTACAATCGAAAATAAGGTTAATAGGCATAATAATCATATGTCCGCAAATTAACCGTTTATTACATTATTATTATTATTATTATTATTATTGCAGAATAAATTTGCTTCAGCGGTTGTTATTGATTATAACTAAAGAAGATGTTCAAAATGACGTCCTTCCATTTCGACACGGTATTTACATCTTCTTTCAAAGATATCGCGCACTCTTTCAAAACAAGAGCTTTTCTCGAATTATCTGGCAACACCGTTCCATTCCTTGGCGCAACTCTGGAAGATCGTTTATCGGTGTTGCGCACACTAAACTTTTCAAATAACCTCATATACTAAAATCCAACGGGGTTAGATCGGGAGACCTAGGAGGCCAAGCAATGAAAACTCTTCGCGCTATTCAAGTCCCGGGAAATTCATTCTTAAGATGTTTCTTAACAGCAGGCGTAAAGTGCGGTAGAGGTCCATCTTGCATAAACCAGAGGTTCAGTTTCAGATTTATAGGTAAATCTTCATAAAGTTCAGGTAAAGTATTTTCCAAGAACTCCAGGTATGCAGAACCTGTTACGCGTTGTAGCAAAACAATCGGTTCTAACAACCGGTCCCAAATGATGCCTAACCAGATGTTTAGAGAGAAACGTTGCTGGTGTCTGGCTTCAACGGTATTATGAGGATTCTCGTCACACCAAACGTGATTGTTGTGGAAATTAAATTCCATTTTGAGTAAAACTAGCTTTATCAGTGAAAAGGATGTTATCACCGAAATTTGACCGATCAGCAGCAAAAACCACTTACAGAAAGTCCTTCTCGCTTGATAATCCGGAGCAGTAAGGGCTTGTATCCGTTGGATATGGTAGGAGTGTAGGAGTTGCATAGGAAGAGTTCTCCAAACAAGATTGCTGCTTACACCCACTTTAGTCGAAATTCTTCTAGCACTAGTTTCGGGATTTTCATCAATGATATTCAACATTTGAAGTTCTATGGATGGAGTACATGCAATTCTCTGCCTCCAGTATCATAAGACCGCTCCTCAAACGAGCCAGTTTCTCTTAGTCGTTGGAACACCGTCTAAACCATCACATGCAACACTCGCTGTTATCTCGTCAACAGTTTTGCGGACATATGTTTATTATGACTTTTAACCTTATTTTTGATCGTACTACACGCCCTTAAAATTTTTAAACGATGTTTTAAAACACCCTGTGTATTACAAGATGATCGCTTGAGTCAAGTTGACTAACAGACAGAAAACTGGAAAGATGTGTCATATTATTATATGCACTTAGTTTTGACCCGCCGCTCTTTGCAGACCAAAATGCCGAGAGCACAGAAATAATATAAGGATATGTCAAACATCTAAACAGATAGCATTCAGATAGTCACCTCTGTTAGTAGAAAACTAGGTTTAGAGCAAAATGTACCTGTAGTCACTTCAATTTAAAGAAAATACCTTGTATGCTATCATTTTGCCTGATTTTTAAAATAATTGGTACCTAGCTAAGTTTTAAGGTATTTTTCAAGAAAATTTCACGATATTTTACTGCAACAATTAGAATGGATCTTCTATTACATCGATGACTTCCATGATCCAAATCCTTATTATCAGCGCTTGTGGGTTTTGACCATTTCATGATAGTGTAAATATATATATGAAGGGGTTTTTTCAAAAAAATATATACCTAATTAGATATTTTTGTCGAGTAGCATCAAGTAATGTAAACATTAAAAATATCTGTGTGTAGGTATAAACAGAAATGGGATTTATTAAAAATATTATATTTATTGCAAATGTTGCCATTTTCTTCATGAACAATCAGCAACCTCTCCTCAATACTATAAACCAAAGTCTGAGGATATCTGCTGGTATGTTTTGTGTGAGGGACTCCTTCAATTCAGCGATGGTATTAGGTTATCTATCTTTTAGGCAGCCCCATAATCAAAAATCGCATGGATTAAAACTGTGGCAATCTGCATACCACCATTAAATTCAAGGTGTGCTTTGTCAATCCAAAAACCTTTATCAAGTCACGTGAAAACTCCGCTCACATTCGTAATAGTATTGAACACACCCAATGCGAGTTTTCAGAGACAAATAAATCTACTTCCCACATAAAAAAAAAACCGTGTAATATGACACCTATAACGTTATAACATGCACTTTTTTGTAAACGAGCTTGTGGGTATGACAAGCAAAAGATGACAAATAAATTCTCTTATTCTTGTGGGTATTTGTATTATTTTTACAATATTATAAATATTAACGCAATACTGGCTTTTGAAAAACCCAACATATAGAAAGAATAAAATAAAACAAAATAATAAATAAATAAAGAAAAAGAAACTAGAAATTTTTTACGTTTTGCCACTACTCTAAGTGGCTTCTGTAGGAGTGAATATAGAAGGTCGGACTAACCAGCAGGTTTTCGTTTCTAATCTTATCGTCTCTACAGTTGTGACTTTCTGAAATCGTTCAGCTTTCTTTTAGTCAGAAGATTTTCGCCTCTGGCGTGGTTGAAGCATCGAGTTACCGTAATCTTTTGACTTTCCATACCTACCTATCACTTCTAAAGAAGTTAATAAACATTAGTGGCGAAACGTGGAATTTGTAGGTTTTTTTCCTTTACTTATTTATTCTTGTGTTTTGTTTTATTTTATTCTTTGTTTGTATATATTTATACTATTATGTTTTTCGGTAACATTTTACATAGATAGTAAAAGTATCTTCGGTTGTAATAGAGAAGGAATTAGATACAAAATATATTAGTTAATTAATTACCTAAATAACGGAGTTATCGAGCCTACTAAAGAACCTACCATAGATAGTTGGCTAATATATATAAAATTTTTAGGTTTTATGTTTCATGGCTACAATATCTTATATAATTAAATTGCTAATTGATGAATATCTACCTTAACAAATGGATCTCCAATTTTGCCTTCAAATTTAAGTTTTCTTGCTTTGACTACAACTACAGTTAATCTTTCCGCAGTTGGTAAGTAGCTCAGCGAAAACATCAGCTCGCCCATCTCCGTTGAAAGCTATTTAATAAAGACATATTCATTAGTATTGTGCTGAATATCGTTGTTACTGTATAATATAATTTTTGTTTACTTTTCAAACTCAATAACTATGGACCGTTTGCCGATATAGTGGCAAGTAGAACGAATATGTATGAAAATAATTATAGTAACCATACATAAATGTACATACATATGTCGAAAATGAAACAAACTTATAAAAACAAGTTTTCTGCTTATTTTCGACAGTACATTATAGACACAATCAATTTGCATAGACTGTCGCATACATGTTACATATATCATTCAATTTAGCATTAACCTTCTTTAGTATAGATCAAAAAAAATTGTCCGTCTTTGCTTGAAATCCCGCACTACATACATATTATGTAGATATTTCCAAGACAGCATAGTACCATTAAGCTATAGGTATACACGTTTGTGTCGAACATACTGGTATAAAAAAATTCTATTTTCTTAACGATGCGAATACATCTTTTTACAATTGTCGTTTAAGAGTAATGATATGAAATCTGTAAAGCTATGCAATTGTTACATAAGCAAGCAATATAATTGAAACCATTATGAAGCTGTACGCCCTTTTCAAAAAGGTTGTTCAAAGGTTTTAGAGAGTAAGTTTAATTACTGTGCACCGAATACAAAGTAAGTGCATTATTAATTAAGTAGTCCCTTGTTAGTTAATTATCACTTAGCTGGTTGAGGTATTTCCTTATTTTTTACTATTATTATTTATTTCTTATTGCCACTTGTGTCTACTACATGTTTTCGATGATATACCACTAGTTTATACGAAAATACATTAAATATTATATTTTACGTTCGGGAATATAGAAGCATTAGAATAAATAAAATCACTTTTAAAGATTTATGATATTTGGAAAATAATTCATGTGAAAAGTAACAAAAATATAAAACATTTTTGCGGTGCTCAACAATTTGTTTTATACATCTGACTAACTCAACAAAAATACGCATTTAGTTAGCTGTTCTCTGCATTCTTTATAAATTTTATTTCAAAAAGTAACACGATTAAATACGTATATCAGAATTATATCGGTTATTCGATTACTTAACTATTAAAACTGCTAAGAAAATTTATACATAACAAGATCAACTGTATTTCTCGAGATACATATGTATGTACATACATACATACATAAATATGTAGGATTGCTTTTTTGAAAAGGAAATAAGCGTTTCTAGATGGATTGCTTGTTCTCTATGCGAAGGGAATGTCTGCATAAAACCCAGATGTCCTAAAACGACAACAGCTGACGATGATCGACGATTTGTAAATACATATATGTAGGTATGTGGGGCCACCGGTTTTACTCATCTAGAAAGGTAACAAATTTATTGGAACCTGAGTGTGCTATCGATAAGATTGAAAATCGTATAAAAGACAGACATATAGAACTGAAAACTTTTAGAAGGAATCGGGTCTAGAATTCTACAGAATTTGTTATGCTGCTTTCTTCAGAGAGCACACATAAACCGACAAGCTTTGCAAGTTTTAGCAGTGGATATTTTATTAAAGGCAGTGTTGTAATATGAGTTATATAGATTTGATATATTTTGAATACATTAGTAATGCTATTAAATTTATTATCAATTTAGTTTCCTTGCAATCGCCAAAACACGATATTGATTTTATCATTCACTTTCCTGGGATACTTTTTTACATTAAAGGCAACACTGAATTTATTATTTCCTCTCTTGCACAACTACCGCTTGAAAATTGTGAAATATAGGTTGAGTGATACAAATTTTGAAAGGTAGTTTGGTTCTGAGAACGATAATCATTTACATTTGTATATTAATTAGATTTTTCATATATTCGGAAAATAAGATATGTAATGCCTATTTTAAGGAAGTAAATGGTATATTCAGCAAGTAATGTAACTACTCGTCTTCCAGCTCGTTTTGTACAGATCAATTCATTATTGCTACCAACACAATAGCTTTTGTAGATCACAAACATATAGGGTTAGTTTCAAATAGCCTAAAATAAAAAAGGGGGTAAAAGATACTTATGAGTCGATCCTAAATACAAAATGTTGCGGGTCTATGTACACGAAGTAACAAGAAAATGATTTTTTAATAGAACATTTTCAAATAACCGTAATAAGAATTATACAAAGGCTTATAGTATTTTCTTCCGGCGACCTGCTACTAACTACTGTTCGAATTTAAAATTTAAAAGTTAAGTTGATTCTGATAATGCACTGCGATATGATGATCTATTATACCCCCTTACGTGAAGTATAAGTTGCTGGAATTGGTTGAAAGGTATAGCTCCCCACCCAATCTAAGGACTTTAATAAACTGTAATAGCTGTGATGGTGTGTTTGTTAACAGACCATTTAGGCCCATTGCTTGATTATATTCTTCCATTGTTCCCTGTTCTTTGCTTTTTCTCTCCAATTATAAATTCCTTTGTCACGTAGATCCATTTCGACCGCCTGCACCCGCCTCGTTTTCGGACGACCCCTTTTCCTATTTATTAATGTTTCTAGATGTACCATTTTCTTTACTATTCGGTGGTCTTCTCTCCTTTCCACATGTCCTAACCATCTCATACGTTGGGCTCTAACAAATTGGGTTACTGTTGCTTCTCCATACAGCTGCCTTATTTCATCCTTGCTTCTACGCTCCCAGTGGTCATTGACCTTTCTTCCCTTAAATATTCTTCTGAGTATCTTCCGTTCCCATACCTCTAGTTTTTCTGCCTCTTTTTTATTCAGAACCCAAGTCTCACAGCCATAAGTTACTGTTGGTCGAACGATCGTCTTATATAATTGGATTTTTGCCTTCCGTGAGATATTCTTCGATCTTAAGAGCGTGCTCATCGCTCCGGCACAACGATCCCCCTGTACTATCCTGGCTGCAACCTCAGAGCTACTGTCCCCATCTTCCGATAGCCATACACCGAGGTACATGAAATTCTTAACCTTTTCGATTCGCATTTGTCTACCATTTTCTAAATCGATCACTATTTCTTTTCGTGTGTCTTCTACTGTTTTCGTACTTTTCATCTCGTCGTTTATTTGCAGTCCCACTTTCTTTGCACTTGCTTCCAACATTCTGGTTACTCTCTCAAGTTCCTTCCTTGATATCGCCAGTATCGTTATATCGTCTGCGTACGCTAGGCATTGGTGACTTTTACTTAATATTGTTCCGGTACAGTTTATTTTACTCTCTCTGATGACTTTCTCTAGCATTATGTTAAATAACACTGTAGAGAGCGGATCTCCTTGCCTTAGTCCCACTGTAGCTACAAAAGAGTCTGAAACTACATTGTGCTGTAGGTCACTCAACTGCCGACCTATATGTTTATGTCTGTTTGTCTTGGTCTCGTGCAAATACCAGCCAGTTGCGTTTCGCTACACTATTCACTATTCATACCATCTAACAATTTCTTCTCGATTTTTTACTTCTATAGACGTGATCTTAAAAAATCTGGAATATTTATATAAATGCGTTTGTATAAGGACAGGAAGGAGAAGTTCAGAGCAACCCTATGGGAAAAGCTTCCGAGTCTGAGACACTCCGAGGTATTCCTTGGAGATTTCAACAAGCAAGAACAAGCACCATGCTAGAACTAAGTAGGAACAAACTACGTGTACTTGTGGGTTCTCTGGCACTGCCACCATGACAAGAAAAGGTTTCAAACACAATAGCGACTGTAGGTTTTCCGAGGCGGAGGATGAAAATCCTGAACACCTGATATCAAACTGCACTGCAGCAATTCGTGCCCGTTATTTCGACAGAGCTGTCCTTCACACCATCACAGCTATTACAGTTTATTAAAGTCCTTAGATTGGGTGGGGAGCTATACCTTTCAACCAATTCCAGCAACTTATACTTCACGTAAGGGGGTATAATAGATCATCATATCGCAGTGCATTATCAGAATCAACTTAACTTTTAAATTTTAAATTCGAACAGTAGTTTGTAGCAGGTCGCCGGAAAAAAATACTATAAGCCTTTGAATAATTCTTATTACGGTTATTTGAAAATGTTCTATTCTTAGTAAATCATGCAGCGCCTGAATAGTAGTTAGTCTGTTGTTCTCTAATTTGGGACGGGTTTATTCTGCATGCCATAACTTATTTACTTCAATGCAATATCAATAATTTGTATGTTTAACGCATGGAAATTTGAGTAGATCAACAATAAACTTGTACTTTAGATTCATTTAAGTGTGCTAGTTATATTAAACAACTTTCAAGAATTATGAATGAGTACATTACGGTTATTACAAATAGATAATATAGCATGACAGTCAGATTCTGATACCATACAACAATATCTCTTTCTTTCAAATTGTTAATTTTGTAATAAAAAAATTATGCCGCATTGCATTACAATTGAATTTGATGTAAATACAAGAATATCGCAATGATGAAAGAAAGTTAAGTATTTACCGGTTTTTTTCAGCTGTTCGACAGCCTTTAGTTTAGTAAGTGTAAAGTCGCCTTAAGTTTTGAAATCAAAGTGTTAAATCTTTTAAAGATCTGTAAATCATAGTTTAAGAGTTATATGCTGGTTAGAGGTTTTGCAAAAAGCTTATAACTAAAAATTACAACAGGGGAGATGTAAAATGTTCAAATCAATAAAACAATATCATACTGTATACAGAATTTTTATAATTTACTACATAGTTACATTACCGATCCAGAATCCGTCAGCGTTACCCAAGTCGTAACCGGCTGACGTAAGCTGACGTCACACAATCGGATCTCGCCCTCCCCTATCAGATAGTGTGACAGCCGATCTATACAATACACGTGAAAGCAGAGGGATTGCTGGCTCTGCTCGCGTGGGTTTATTGGGAAAAGAAAACGCTCCTTGTAGGAAGGACTATGCGCGCTGCGGTAGACCTTAGTTTGAACGCTCGTTTCCTTGTCGAGTACGAAGAACACCTTCACGTACGTGTCGATCTGATTGTCCTCATTTGACATACCCTTCAGACCCTTTGCTTCGAGCACATTGACGATCAGGTCACTGCATTCGCTGAAACGAGATGAAACACGATTTTAACGAGAAAGGGAATACAAACGAAGAGAAATGACGAAAACATGCCCGATGCTTTCGGTAAAGTTTATATAATATCTCGTACGATTATTGACGCCTTTTTTCGTTTCAAATACTGATTTCTATACTCCCTAATAGAATCCTCAATAATGAATGTCTTGCGCATGAAGTAAAAATAGTGTTTATATTGCTACCATGGGATAAGTAAAAGTATTGATAAATAAAAGTTTACATTTTAATAATAGTAATCGACAGGAAAACATGCAGCCGCAAACAAATGTTTTTACTAATCACTTACAACCCAAAGACACGAGTCAGTTTGAAATAGAGCAACATAACTTGAGAGTTTGATTTAATCATATTAGTCAAAGAGGAAATAAATCTGTACATCTGCTATAGCGCATGTTAGTAATAAATGGAGAAGGATTATTTTGCCATATTTAGTTTTGGAATTATTAATAATCAGTACTTGTTGTAGTTGTATACTTTGAATTATAATATAATATATAGAATTAAAATGCAGATAAACAAAAACGCCTACTATACAGGCGATACAGGATACAGGAGTAATCCTTAAAGCGGGCCAATTTCCCTGCAAGACAGCTGCGCCGATGTGAGGGTGATTGTATTGCATCAGAACCACGGTACACAGATAGAGGTATGCTCGTTTCAACACCAAATATCGTCAAAGCCGCGCATGACGTCAGTGCGAAAGAAATTACATTCGAAATTTATTTCAAGAAAGGTTAAAACCGCTGGTTTTGTAGGCGGGATTTGTATTTTACAATTAATGCTTCGCAATGACGTATGCAGAAGATGCGCGTCGGCATACCTGTTTCTGTGTATCCTGGATCAACGCTATTATCACTTTGTATATGTATTACATCATAGGCGTTTACGATAATTGGAGCGCTCCATACCGGTATGTACCGAAAGCGTTCGATAATGCCTGTACATGTAATATACCGCGTTTGATAATTGTACTTTATGTGTCAGATACATCTACCGGCTGGATCTGCTCTTCGAGTAGATACATGCGGTAGATCCATAAACATAACCTACAAACACAATTTCTGCGGTCTGACTAACCTCCATCAAGCACTGTGCAATGTCAAAATGCAACTGCGCACAACTGCGTGATCAACAAGGGCGTTCGATAAATACTTACTATTCTATCAACCGGTAACCAATCAGCTGATTACCACAGTTACCGGAACGTATCTACCGCTCCAATTATCGTAAACGCCTCATACGATTGTATGGTGACAGGTTGCATGCAAACGTCCGGGAAGTAGCGTCATTTTTCCCTGTAACTAATTCTGAACCAATCGAAGAATGTGGTATGTGAACTAATAAAAAGCATTCAGTATGTATCTTGTACCCGCTTAGACTGTATGTAAGTGTAAGTATACGTATAAAAATGTCGTCGACACATAAATCGAGAAAACGACCGTTGTTAGAGAGGTTAGAGTGAATGAGTTTATTATTAATTTCCAGGATTTAATATACAATGGCTCAAAAATTAAATGTTTAGTGTGCAATACATATCTAATGTGTTGGTCAAAACAGACTGTAAAGAGCACGTAAGCAATATGAAGCACAATAATAACAAAATTAATCGACAACAGTTTATACATGAACTATCTGTCAAGACACTTAAAACGGTAAGTGTTTTTTTAATTCCTCTGTCGTGCACACGATCACTAATTTCATACATTTACAAGATGTACTATTCTTATTTTTCGTGTTTATGCATATTACTGTAATAGTAGAAAAGCAATGTATATTTAATTATTTCTGATAGAATAAATGTCTCTACTTGTATATTTACATATATCCGTAACAAGTTCATGTTGCGTCCTTATTCTACCGCATATTCTAATATATTACGAATTGCACTCTCATACCGACGCAGCTGTCTTGCAGGGAAATTGGCCCGCTCTAGTAATCATCATTAACCCTTGTTTGTACTGTACACATGTATATTTGCTATTTGATTTTTTGTAATTTTAAGTGCATTGATTAAGTTAGAAAGACCAACAGGGAAAATTGTGCATATTGTTATTGAGCGTTTAGTGTGTTGAAATCGAAGACATAAGACTTTGTCACAAATCGCCATGTCATCTTGCTTTTTAGTTAATTTGTCTTACACTCTCTAGAAGGTCGTGTGACAGGACAATTCAGATAATATAAAAAAAATATGAAAAAAAGAAATACAAACGAGCAGTAATAATCAAATGGAGAAAACAATATATAAAAAAGCATTACTTATTCTCTACATAAATCAGGAAACAGAATCATATAAGAATGATAATTTGAGCAGCGGTATTACAAAGTTCTTTAGAACTTGTGAGTTAAACAAAATTGTTCTAGATATTAGCAGTTATGTTTCTAATTACGCCCAAGGAAGAGTGGTATATATCACAGTGCACGCAAATAAAGTTAAAATTTGAGCAAATGGTGTAAAGGGGAGACTTTTTCAAGATATTGGTTCGAGGAAATGGGATACAGAAGGTGTTAGAGTGACGAGCTCCGAGTCGAGGAATGTGAAACTGAGGTTGTTGGAGCAGCATGGGACAGTTAATGTCATTATGTCATAGTTTATATAGGAAGAATATACCAGAAATTATGCGTCGAAAATTGAGTGACTGTAGATCAATCCGCGATAATAGTTGAGTCTGATCCCTGTTTCTTTCTGGATAGCGTCTATCTATACGAACCCAAACAAATTTGGCAAATCTACGCTGCACCATCTCTAACTGCCTCATGTGTACTAAATAATAGCGATTCCAGACTATAGCAGCATATTCTATGCGAGATCTCACGAAGGCGTAATACAGGGCCATCAAAGCCGTAATATTAGAAAAAGATCCACAGGTACGTATTATGAATCCAAGTGATTTCCTGTCAGTGGCGGTGATGTGCGCAATATGTTGCGCAAATGTGAGTCCGGCATCGAACAATTCACCCAAATCCTTAATTAGTTCAACACGCTCCAGGATGGCTTCTCTTAAGCTGTAGTTAAAAATAATCGGAGCTGACACACGTGTAAAAGTAATCATCTTGCCTTTCCGGGCATTGAGTGCTATGTTGTTGTCCTCACATTGAGAAACTCTTTCCAAATCGGCCTGAAGAAATTCGCAGTCCTCCAAGCTCGAAACCTCGCGGAACAGTTTCAAATCGTCAGAAAACATTAATGCCTCGGAAGTTATGGATGTTAAAATATCATTAATGAAAATGATAAATAATAACGGTCCGAGATTAGACCCCTGAGCAACGCCGGAGGAAGCAAAGTACTCATCGTAAGTGTAACCATTGTAAAACACTGACTGACGCCTGAGAGATAGGATTCAAAAAAAGTGACAAGAGACGTGCTAAAACCAAAGGAACTTAATAAAGATTCATATCTAAAGACAATTGAGGGCTTTCCGGTAGAAAGGATACCAAAACTCACTATTGAAAAAGAAATTTGCTTTGAATTTTACTATTTTTAAGAACAAAAACTAGTAGGAATTTGTTTAATCCATTTTTAGTACTTATATCGACATATAAACATTTCACATATAAAAATATATTTTTTCAGCTTTACGATGATACAATTGAAGTTTAATTTTTGCATTATCGCTTAAAACTGTTGTTGCTTTTACTTCATAGTTAAGGTGATCACAAACGCGGCAAGTATCAGTTTTGGGAAAATAAAACCTGAAGTTTGGAAATTTGTTTTTAAATACAGTTCTATAATAACCCTTAGATATTTTAGTTTCCGGATGTTGAAACAGGAATGCATCATACAGTCGTCTAATATTAGGATCTGGGCTTAAATATTCAAGAGAACTTTGTTTCTGGAATAATGACTTTCCTGCCTTAGTACTGAGAGAATGTGTGTTTTAATCATTTCTGTATCCTGATCATTAAACCTTTTGGGTTTATTAGAAGTTCGTTTGTCAGTATAAGTTGTGTGTCCTTGCTTTTTCTTTTCAATTAAACCTTGCAATCTTTTTTTAGTTAGTAAGTTGAAATATAGTCTAAATCTTTTCTTGTTTTATTTTCATTTCTAAACCTGTCACTACCTCGTTTTCGTTTATTTTCTCGTTCGGACTTCATCTTTAAACACTTTTTTCTTCCGTAATGTACACTACTAGATTACACATCAACTGGCACACTGGCACTTCGCCCTTTTGAACTTAAACTCGGATAGGCACTTACTATTGCGACATCTTTCACTAAGTATTTGTACCTCTAAAATTTTGTGTTGGTACTTGGCTCTTTTCTACATAATAAAGAGTGATATATGAAACCTATTTGTGGCAATGTCTTGAAATGTAGCAGTTGGGTACTTAGCCCCTTTCAACCGGAAGGTCTTCAATTGTCGAAGATATGCTACAAAAATTGACATAAGTGTCTTCACTTAATATTGGATTGTCTCGCTGATATTGTAGGAGCCGTTAGCAAGGAGCAACGCAAGTGTTTCTATCA
>SMLS01073715.1:0-13922 GCA_004785975.1 Popillia japonica
TCGACATCGCGTCTCGTTCTATCATGTCCAAGTTGAGCCTATGTATGCGTAGTGTTGGGGTGATAATCCACTGCGACCTAAAAAATCTGTTGTGTCGCTCATTCTCGCTGTGTTTACAGCTGGCCAATTAGTCCGATTCCTTTTAGAAAGTGCAGGATAACGGAAGGCGTCAGATTAGGTAGTTCTCTCTCTTCAATTTCATGTACTCCTAGGTGCAAGGCCTTTGAGTTGCACAGTGCAGAGCAGTTTAAGAGTAGGTGGATGGATTCCCCGCAAAATCTGCACTCGGCATCTTTTGTTATTCCGAGCCTTTTTATCTGTCCGTTCAGTTGGCAATGGCCTGAGAGGATCCCTGTCAATATGCGAATATTAATTTTGCTAAGCTTAATGCATTCTGAAGATCTCTTCCCAGAAGAGTTTTAGCTTGCCTCATACCGTGGAGATTCTCCCAGTATTTGGCATTTGCAATTCATAGCTTCTATCGATGTTGAACTGGACGCATCTTTCAGTGACCTGATTTCCGCCTGGAATATACTTGGGTACATCCCCAAGCTTTCGGAATATTTGGGCCCATATATCCCTATTCCAGTTCCCTCTGTCGTTTTGGAGCCATCAGTGTAAAGTTGCGCCTATACCTTCCTATAGTCGTACAGATTAGCAATAAAAATATTGACATTTGCAGATTCTCCAACCAACTTGTGAAGCCAATTTGATCATCCTCCTTTCGGCAATCCAGCTATTATGTTCTGGGTCTACTGTCCCTTCCGAGTCCTTACAGAATTCGTAAGCAGCAGTAATAATTGTCATTCTTCCACAGAGCACATCTTTTGAGTAATAGTTATGCAAACTCATTTGGTGCAGATATTTAAAAGTTTGGAAACTTAACAATTAAAAATATTTTAATGTAATACAATAATATTTTAAAAAGTACGCGCACATAGAAAAAGGATTATTCGAACCAAGATATATTTCCATCGATGAACGAAATACGCAAAAGAATATATTCTACAAATAAAAAATGTTGATTTCCAATTATTAGATTTAAGAAAGCAATTATCATTTTAAGCCAAACATACTATCAACTTAATACAAATCTTGAAATAACTACGTAATTCTTCGAATTATAGCAATACCTGTTCTTTGAAATAAAGGGCGAGGTTACCTAAAGTTTTGCTAGAATAATCTATAGATCTATTTTATATATTTTCTAAGTTTTGGTATTTTAGTAATAGTTTCATATGTTATTATTATTTTGTAGGAAACTTTGTTTGAAAACCAACTAGCCGAAAGACAGCAAAATAAAAGATACTCAACTCTCATAAACGGTAATTCGGAAGAATGCACCGTTCCAATAGAAGATACATCGAAACCTAACAATAAATTTTTAAAAAACGCTTCTTCCGGGTTAGGAACAACACTGGATAGTAAGGGTAAATATTTATTTTCATCTTATTTATATTCTAAAACGTAAATATTAAAGATGAAAGTTCTATGGAAAGTGTTGAACTAAAACACTTCAATAGAGGAACATCTGGTGATACGGAAATCGATGAAGAATCCGCATTATGCCCGCTATCAAAAAAACAAAAATACGAATAAGGAAAAAGATAAAGATCAAAATAAAGAAAAGGAACGACCTAAAGATAAAGATAACAAAGACCAAGTAGAGGATGATGGTGGCCAGAGACCATGGCATGCATTAGTGTCGTACGTAGATGAAATAACGTTAGGAGGAAGAAAGAACTCAAAAGGGCAATACGTAGATGGAATGGGTAGCTTTCCTGGTTTTGGTAAGAAAAAGAAGCCGAAAGTGCCACCAGACTGTTTTCCACCAGGATGTTATGATAGGTACTTTCTTCTTCTTCTATGCTGTATGCCTTAATATAATTACAATATTATTTTATTTAGATGCCCTTTTCTGGATAAGTGTATTGCTACAAGAATTGGTCAAGAGTGGTCCCATCTTCGACGATATGTTGTATCTGTTGTTGATACTCCGACATTCGAATGGTTTATTTTAGTATTAATTTTTGCTTCAAGTGTAACTTTGTGTTTCGAGGATATTCACTTAGATGAAAATCCCCAACTGAAATCTGTATTGTACTGGACCAATTTGGCATTTTCCATAATTTTCATTATAGAAATGGGGTTGAAGTGGTTAGCGTTAGGATTTCACAAATATTTTACAAGCTTTTGGACATTATTGGATTTTTTAATTGTTTTCGTAAGTACTAAAATCTTCCTATTGGATCAGTACTCAAAGATACCAATTTTTAGGTTTCCTTATTTAGTTTATTAATCGAAGAAAACGAAAATTTAAGAGTGTTACGATCATTACGAACACTTCGGGCCTTAAGACCATTAAGAGCAATAAGTCGGTGGCAGGGTATGCGTATTGTTGTCAATGCCTTAATGTATGCAATTCCCAGCATTTTCAATGTACTGCTGGTGTGCCTTGTATTCTGGTTAATTTTTTCAATCATGGGAGTACAATTTTTTAGCGGAAAATTTTTTAAATGTATTGACGAGGAAGGAGAAATTTTGCCTACCACGGTAACTTCATAATTTAACACGATTCCGCAATCATAATACAAAAATATCAATTTTTGTAGGTTATTAATGACAAATGGGACTGCTTCCGAAATAATTATACTTGGATCAATTCAAAAATATCTTTTGATCATGTTGGAATAGCGTACTTGGCTCTGTTTCAAGTGGTGAGTAGTTCAAAAATTATCAATTTATTAGATACAGAAAGTATTTTTAGGCTACCTTTGAAGGCTGGATGGAAGTAATGGCTGACGCTGTCGACGCAAGAGGAGTAGACCTACAACCTAAACGAGAAGCCAACCTATACGCTTATATATATTTTGTGATTTTCATTGTGTGTGGTTCTTTTTTTACTTTAAATCTATTTATTGGAGTTATTATCGATAATTTTAACATGTTAAAAAAGAAAGTAAGTACGTCGTAACAACCTAAAAGACGATAATTATAATATCACTAACTTTTAGTATGAAGGAGGAGTATTGGAAATGTTTCTAACAGAAAGTCAAAAACATTATTATACTGCTATGAAGAAACTGGGCAGAAAGAAACCCCAGAAAGTGATTAAAAGACCTATGAATCAATTCCTAGCTATGTTCTATGATCTATCAAATTCGCGACGATTTGAAATAGCAATTTTTGTGCTCATCTTCCTCAATATGCTAACAATGGGTATCGAGCATTATAACCAACCCCATGCGATATTTTTCGTTTTAGAAGTTAGCAATGCGTTTTTTACAACCGTTTTTGGATTAGGTAAATAATTTTATGGTATACATTTTATTGTCCCAGATATGTATATTATCAATAGAACAATAATTACAAAATCAAATAATTTCATAAATAAATTGGTATTTAATTCATTCTTAAGTTCGATTGACCTAAAAGTGATATTAAAAATAGATAATATTATAATGCGAAAGTATATATTCAAATGCACGAAACTCAATATCATCTATTTGGAAGCGTTTTATCTTAAATACTAAGCACTACTAAGCATAAAATGATACGGCTTGGAATAATTAGCCAACGTGAACGTGCTCATTAGGTTTCATTTAAAGCTGCTACTTACATATAACAATGTAAATGGCATGAAATGCGCAATTGCAAATGCAGCAAAGATGGTACTGCATACCCGTTAACACCCTTGTAGGTGTTATTTATATAAGATTCCATATAATAAAAGCAATCTACTAATGAGAAATAATTCTGGAATCCAAAACCTTTCTAGGACTTCATACATATTAGAGTAAAACACAAAGTGTGTTTACATACATACATACGTCAGATAACTAACCGTACAATTATTTATTATATATTAAATCTTTTAAGTAAAATGAATGAAACTCTTACGCATTTCATTTCTTTTTTAATTGGCAAATAAAGAATTGCAATAAAGAATAATAATTTAATTAATCCTTAGTAGAAAACTACAAAATTTATAAACTCAGATAATCAGACAACCGATGGTATCGTCAAAATAATATTTTTTGATCTTTGTACGTCGCTTTGGTTATTGGGCAAAATATGACAACTAGGATATCCCATATTCTCTCAGATCTGTCTGACATCATGCATACGTTAGTGTTTCAGTCCTTTAACTTCAATTAAATAAAATGGCGTTAATCTGACAGTAAACGGAGGTGTTAACTAATGACAATGACGTTACCCGTTAAGTTCTCGAAACTGTCATTTTCACCTCACAAGGACATAAACATGACATCAATTCCTAATGTGTCTGAAGTTGTTAATGCTGTATAATTCACGACAATACGATTTAAGCGGATGATCTTTGCAGTAATATCGGAGTTTGCTTTAAAGAAGGAGAACAAGAACATAATGATAATTTTGCCAAAGCAGATATTTTTATTATGCGATGTTTTGAGCAAAAAGATGCATTAAATTTCTAATTTCTTAAATATTTATCTTAGTCTTTTTTTCTCCAACAACCTAGTCTACTTGGATAACTTTTCACAATTTAATACTGCAATTGAGAACGACTATGGCATTCGCCCAAAAACCTACTATTTTTCGTGAAATTCAGTTGCATTCCTAATAAGAAAGCTATAACTTTTAGACTTTCACATATTTTCCACTGATATCGTTTACAGTCTATGCGCGTTAATAGTCCTTTTATAGTTTCATAAGATTGCTTTAGGTGAACTGAATATGGCATGAGAACTGAAGACAATGCATTGCCATTATGTAGTAGAATGGCTTTGAAGCTAATTTTCCATGCATCAGTGCACAGTTCCCATTCTTCAGGTTTGTGTTGCCCAAGGGCTTGCAACAAACCGGCAACATCACTGCAGTTGATAAGATTGTCGTCCATAGAGTAAAATTCAAAAAATTTCTTTTCCTGTTTAGGGAAATGATAATTTTGGTACTGTGGTGTTTGGTAAATGGCAACTTTGCAGTCTGGAGCCAAGTAACTCGGATTTGGGTTTACGTAAGTGGGTCAGTTTGACCTACAAAAATAAAATGTGGATCAATACGATTAGCAATATCATCATTTCTCGTCATTCCATTCTTCAAATGTCCCTGGTGGCATAGGAACGAGAAGAGCATCACAATGGCCAAGGGGCAGAAGGAACAGTCGGGGAGATTATTCTTTTCTTCTCTCCATATCATAGGTACTGGAAAACGTATACATCAACGGGAACCTTTTATCCACCGTCGAAGACAATTTGCAGAAGAAGCGCAACAAATGTGTGATGTGCATTGCTTGTCTTGATCTTTAACTCTACAATTCAAAGTATAGCTGATAAGCTCTTCTTATTAGCAGAAAGAAGTATCGTTTTTGATGTTTAGAAATAAATTCTCCACAAACAACTTAAGTACAGCCTCTCGTAACTCGCAAAATACAAGAAATCTCCTTTCATTCGTCACTCCACAAAACAACACTAAAGAGACTGGCACATAAATGATCCAATTGATGGAAAATTGAAATAATATATTAGTAATCTCATACCTGTTAATGACATGTTAATAGCTTTCTGAAATAATCGCAAAATATAATTAAACCATTACCAAACATTATAGGTGCTAAGAGGTAATTATTGTCGATTTACAGTCACTACATTATTTAGTAGTAGTAGTCAAATGCTTATACATATTTTAAAAACTATACGTGATAGAAAAATCTGAGGACAGATTTGAATTTAGCAGAAAAATTTGCGTTTATAGATTAGCTAGTTGTGTTTGAGTACCAAAAACTCTGATGATCAGTGTAATATATCTATGTTACATTTTATTTTATTTAACCTAACGTGTTTAATTACTGTTTTAGAAGCAATAGTGAAAATTATTGGTTTACGTTACCACTACTTCACAGTTCCATGGAATGTCTTCGATTTTCTTCTTGTATTGGCTTCCATACTGGGTATTTTAATGGAAGACATTATGATCGATTTCCCAGTTTCTCCAACTCTTCTTCGCGTAGTGAGAGTCTTTCGAATAGGCAGAATATTGAGATTAATTAAGGTAAACTCGAAACCTTGTTCAGTAATAACTTTGACATACAACTTTAATTTTATTTTTAACAGGCAGCAAAAGGAATTAGAAAACTTCTCTTTGCCCTAGTAGTGTCCTTACCAGCACTTTTCAATATAGGCGCTTTACTAGCTCTAATAACATTTATCTACGCCATTATAGGAATGTTTTTATTTGGGCACGTTAGACAGCAAGGAGCACTAGATGATATGGTTAACTTTGAAACGTTCGCCAGATCAATGCATTTACTGTTCCGGCTAATTACATCCGCCGGTTGGAACGATGTACTAGAGTCGCTAATGATAGAACCGCCCGAATGTGACAAATCGTTTAGAGGGCAAAGTAACGGGGATTGTGGTTATCCACTATTAGCTATAATTTATTTTACTAGTTTTATAATTATAAACTATATGATCGTTATTAATATGTATATCGCTATTATTTTGGAAAATTTCAATCAAGCACATCAAGAAGAAGAAATTGGTATTGTAGAAGACGACTTAGAGATGTTTTATATCAGATGGTCGAAGTAAGAACGCTTTGTTTTATTGAATCAACAGTAAATTGCTTGTGTTTCAGATACGATCCCCATGCAACACAATTTATAAGATTTTCGCAACTCTCCGACTTCATTGCTTCTCTGGATCCTCCATTAGGAATATCCAAACCTAATACCGTAGCATTAGTTAGTTTCAATTTACCCATTGCCAAGGGGAACCGCATACATTGTCTGGATATATTACATGCTCTCGTTAAACATGTATTAGGTCATGTCGAAGAAACTGATACATTTAGACAAGTAAGATAACGTTGTTCTACCCTCTTAATTATTCTTTACTTTTTGTAGCGGCCTCCTACTCAATTAAAATATATTTATCTAGTACAATGCATAATATCGTAACAATCTATATCTATTTCAGCTACAAGAACAAATGGATATAAAGTTTAAAAAGCAATTTCCGACTCGTAAAGAATTAGAAATTGTATCTTCTACGCGAATATGGAAGAGACAAGATAAAGCCGCTAGACTTATACAAAGAACGTTTCGTGATTATGTAAAGTAAGTTATTTTAAAACTTTTAATTAATTATTCCATTAAAAATTTCTAATTAGAATCTATTTTAAAAATAGTTTGCCACTTTGAAGTTATAAACTCCTTTGAACAAATGTAAAATGTTTCGTTCTTATTTAAAATTGACGTTAGTAGTAAGTTGTTACTATAATTAATATAAATTAATAAACCTGTATTTTAATTTATACGAAATATGTGCAACATTTGTCCGAATGCATTAATCCTAGTTCCAATTAAAGATTTTGTACATTGTCGCATTCTCTTTGTATCGTTAACTGTCTAAATTGCAGCTTCTATGGACAAGCTATCAGTTCTTTCTCGCCTTTAGCCTACACTAAATCGAAGTAGTTTATCGAGTTTTTAACATTTCTCGAAGTTCTGATTCCAATGCTTGGTCGGCGTTCTACTTTTAAATGTTCCTTTCCAAATATCTAACTAACATAACTAATCCAGTCTGCAACAATAAAATATATGATTCCAATGAATGAAAAGATCAACAAATGTTCAATATATCTGCTTTTTGAAATGCAGTAAGAGATTTCGTTAATGCAGGCTGATATGTATGTATACAGGGTGTATTTGAAATAAACGTAAAGACTATGAAAAATGGAAAGATACTATTTTATTAAACTTAAATCCAAGATATTTTGCGCAAATTCCTTCCCAGACGCGAGAAAAAAAATCACAAAGATATTTATACATAAAGTATTCGTGGCGCCACTGTTTTAAGAAATATATCTAGGCGATATTTAACATGTGTGCAACGCACAATCAGAGTCAGTCTATTTCGAATGTTGAATGTATGTAGGTTTTGCAGACATGGAACCAACAATTCTTTAATATAAAGGAAACGATTACAAAAATTGCAACTAAGAAACTATCTTTATTTCACAACAATAGTTTAACTTTTACTACAGTTAAATGATTTTCAATCGTTGTTTAAAGTAATGTCATAGGTTGGATACATTTAAAATAAGAGTTCCTTTCTTAATTAGTCTCCGATAGTATTTTCATACGTAATCACATTAATATTATTGAACTCTTCATTCAAAGCTATTAAAAAAACTGACACTGTTTTTGCGATGTCTTATCGAGGTAAAGATATTCTCGATTCATAGGCGGCGCATATTACAATTTATAAGGGAGATTTTAATTTTGGCATTAGCGTCGTAATTGAACATAATTTTTTTTGGATTTATATTCTACATAATTGGACCATTCTTAATATTTTTTACTTTTATTTCAAATACACCCTCTATATGTACATATGTATATATGTAGGTACAATCTGTTTCAAAGTAATGGCCCGGCCCCTCAGTTAAAAAACTCCTTTCCTTTAATCCCCAGCATAACTTCTAACTGGGGAAAATTAATTTTGCACTAAAATTGCCCTCTAACACAAATGTTAATCAAATTTTGTGAATCAATTTTAGACTAGCAATTATAATGTCTTGCCAGAGCAATGGATACATACTTTTGAATCACACTGTACTTGGTAGATTTTCTAAATACGTTTCTTCATCTTCCCGTATTGTATATCATGTATTTTTAGTCGCATTGCATTGACGTTGTACATACATACAAAGATCGATCAGTAACTACATGGCCTAACACAGAAATATTGCAAATTTGGAGTAACTTTCTTTAGCATTCTGTAGAATAATCCTAATGGGTTAGATATGACAGTACAGATATATCTGTCGATTAGTTTGTGATTGACGCTACGCCAAAGTTAACGTCCACTGTGTATAAAAAATGGAAAAGAAGTTAAGGGCAGTGATAAACAACTTTCATTTGAAAAGCTTAACAACTAGCTAAATTCAACACTATTGGAGTCCGGCCCTTCGTTTTCGGCGCGTTGGAGGCCGTCGTTGCTCACATCGGAACAAAAACTGTATCGTTTGGGTGTTTCTCATGACTTTTTGGCCCGTTTTCGCCGCAATCCGAAGAACTTTTTTCGCGGTTTCATAGCCGTCGATGGAATCTGGGTTCGCCGGTACACTCCCGAAACCAAAGACCAATCCAAACAATGGACACACAAAGGTTCTCTGGCACCAAAGAAGTCAACACGGTTTTGTCCACAAGAAAGGTCATGGCAACTGTATTTTGGGATTCTGGTAGAATTACCTTGGTCGAGTACTTAGAAAAGGAGAAAACAATAAATGGGGAGTATCATGCCAATTTTCTGCAACAATTTAGCAACAAAATTAAAGAGACGCGGTCTCATTTGGCAAAGAAGAAAGTGATTTTCTATCAGGATAACGCACCTACTCGCAAGTCTGCGATTGCACTGGCCAAAATTAATGATTTGCGATTGGAATTAGTGCTTCATTCCCTAGATATAGCGATTATTATCTGTTTCCAAACCTAGAAAAATGACTCGGCGGTAAGAGATTTTCGTCCTAGATATTTCGACGACTTAGTTGCATTGACTAAAAGACTAGAGACATTACTAATTTGGAATATCGTTGAAATAAATATGTTGCGGGAGCACAAGACTATATGGACAAATAAAATGGTTTTTTTTCAAAAATCTTACGTTTTCTTTGTTAGACTATATAAAGATAGAAGAATCCTCATATTTTGTAATAAATAATGACGTTTTTTTTTATCTAACTGGAATATTTCTATTCACCAAATTACAAAAAAAGACAATATGATATACCTTTTTATAATCTGGAAACACGGAATTAAATCCTCATTCATTTTGTCCGATACAGAGTTTGAGACTAATGTATACCAAGTGTTTCTATACGCACCAAAGTTAAGTGGTCACCCTTACCAACTCCCTTCTCATAAGATCGAAGTTCGTTAAATTGGCAAACAGAGATATATTTGAAATGGTAAAAAAAGAAAAAATATATTTTTTTACAAAAGCCTATTATTACATTAATAGCGTAATCCTAAAAATAAGCAAATAAAAGCACTTCAAATTTCAGGTAGTTAACAAAATAATTCGCCCAATTGACACATACATATTTTCCTAAAAGTTGTCAAATAAATAGTTTTTTGTTACTATCTACTAGCAAATTATTGAAAATGACATTTACTCATCTCGAATCTTGTGATATGCTGAAAGTATAGGTAATTATATCAATTGTCAAAATAAATATCCAGAAGGTGAAGTTACTTTCACAATTGTCAGAAAGTAGTACTTTTATTTACTTATCTTCAAGTTTACAGAAATATTGCTTTTGAAGCAAGCTTCGGAAACAAAATCTTCATTTGTTTTCGAAATATTAGCAAACTTATGCCGTTTATCAGTCTGCCGTAACAAACTTTTCTTACTTTTCGTCTAACATTAAAGCTTTTAGTACAAAATTATAAAAATTAATCATGCGTATAGTTATACAAACAATAATAAATGTTTCGAAATTAAATTAATTAGCATGTATACATTTCAGGCGCAAACGAGAAAAAGAGCGTGAAGCGCTTGATTTAGAAGACGGTCAAACCCAGACTTCATCCCCAGGAGACTGGAAGGGCCGTTTGTCCGCCTTCCTGCACGTGCATCGAGGGAGTCGCGCATCTTCTCGCAAGTCCTCAAGGGCCTCAGACGCGAGCGACCTTAGTGAGTTAGGTGGTCCGTGGCTGAACTTGCCGCTCTTGTTATTGTCCGGTGCGGCCAATATGGACCCTGAGGAGTTAGACTTGACGCGCGAATCCGCCGATGTAAGCATCAAAGTGAGCGGGGCAACCCCTGAGGCTACAACGCCAATTTCACAACTACCCAATAACCAAAACCGACGAAAGAGCATGTACAACTTTCCATTCTTCCTTCGACACCAGGACGCGGTGGAGACGACTGATGAAACTGCCTCACCGCCGGTTCCAAAGCGTGGTTTGAAACCGAGCGGTACCGCTCAATCTCTTCACCCGTCTATGGCGGATGATCTCAAGAAACGTGGTAGTATCATTCGACGAAAAAGGGGTTCAGTGAAAACTAAAAGCTTAAAGAGACCAGACTCTGACTCTGCGCAATCTACAGACGTTAGTATATTAGTAACCGAAGCTTCGCCGGAATCGCCTTCGCCAAAACCCCCTCTCGTTAGGCAACAAAGTGAAGCGACAGTTGTGCAAGTGTTAGTGCATAGAGAAAGCGAAGAGTACAATCAAGATGAGGAATTTGAGAATTTGAAATTGCGTAAAGTCACTAGTGAATCGGAACTGAGCAATACTAATTTAAAAGATTTCAGTAACGTTTTGAATGACAAACACCAAGACAGCTGATTGTAAACTTGTATATAAATTCAAAAATCAATAAAAAATAATATAATGAAAACAATAATTATCAATTTGCAATAAATTAATTTTATATCATATATAGTTAATAATTATTTTAAAGAGGAGCGGTTAATAATTAAACAAATTTACTTGTAAGATATGTGAAATATAATAATTGAAATTTAAGGAAAGATCGTTTATCTTATTTCTTATTTTTAGAGACTATAGAAGTTAAGCATAACGAAATATGGTAAAGTGGATTCTAATTAGTATATAACGAGTCTACTGCAATATAATGCAGACTGTAATAGGTGGTAATAGTATGCAAGGTGTAAATGGGTCGGTGCATTAATTTATGTTAATGTCTCACAAGAACAACGTATTAGAAATCAATTGCTCAACATCCCATAACTAACGATATTTTCTGTACTAAAACTAATTCCAGTTTAATAATGCGATTTTTGTTGACTTTCAGGAACATAATGCATGTATGTACCTATATTAAATTTAACACTTTGTTACTTACTGTGGAATGTGTAAGTGAATATAACTAAATTCGTTGTTCTTATCTATAAAGTTTACGATTTTAGTATTATATATAGGATATTGTTACATAGATAATTGAATTCAATCTTGATATGTCAATTAAATCGTCAAAATTAGGGAAATTTGTTATCATAATGAACCTCTGGTCGATGTACAATCATTAGAAATCTCATAGAAATAGTAATTGAATTCAGAAAACGTTTCATACTAAGCTGTAGAGTGTAAACACAATTAATGGAAGCATTCACATGCAAAACTTCATAGAAAACGTATATATTTACATGTGCAAATTAATCCAATATTATCATATCACTATGTCCAAATCCAAAACAGAAAGATTATATTATATACAGAGCACAGAAGAAACCTGCCATCCATTTGTCTTTTTTAAATTACGGCTCGAACATTCTACAATAGCAACAATATAATTTATACGTTCTAGTGATACATAAATGTGGAAATGAGTTAGGAAACAAATTTGAATCACATTTCATGTGATATATGCAATTAAATTTTCAGGACAGGAAAATAAAATCAAATCTGTTTTCTTCATATTCTTGCGCTATTCAAAATTATTCATCAGAGAGAATTTTATCATACTTATCTGTGACTTTTACTATTGGTTTTTTCAGTGCCTAGAACTGGATCTGGCATCTGAACGAGTTACAGCTTAAGAAATTCTAGCAATGTAGCGAATAAAACGCATTAGTTACTTGAAAATTTAAAACATTTTTATGTGCAACATATCAGTATACATTGCACTTTTACACGTCGAAGAGAATATCAGACAAATGTTATTAACATTAACAACTTTATTAACAAACTCTTTTAAAAAAATTGTTAACATTTACGCACATTTCTGGATCGATTTCCATAATAACGCACTTGATCTGATTTTGTAGCTCATGGGTCGACCTCGACCTATTTGCCTACACGTGACTTCAGGTAAACCCAGAGAAGGAAACTACACGGTGTCATATCGCTTGATCTTGACGGACAATTCTGATCGTCCTGGTGTGTACACTCCGCAACTTTCTTCGGCACTGTTGGAACCATTTATTTTGAGTGTCTATGCCTTCCAATTTGGACCAAAGATATTTACGTAACATATTACGTTCGCAATTCACCGTAACTGCATTACCTGCAAAATTTTGGGA
Source organism: Popillia japonica (assembly GCA_004785975.1). Lineage (NCBI taxonomy): Eukaryota > Metazoa > Arthropoda > Insecta > Coleoptera > Scarabaeidae > Popillia > Popillia japonica. The sequence goes on from SMLS01073715.1 coordinate 13,039, forward strand.
AATGTGGGCCCAATAACACCATCTACCCAAAAGCCACACCATAAAGTTGCTCGTTGTAAATACATCAGCTGTTGAACTGTTATGCGAGGATTCTCTTCGCTCAAAATCCGACAGTTGGACCTATTGACAAAGCCGTCCCGGTCAAAATGCGCTTTATTAGTGAAGATAATATTCTCTGCGAAATGTTCATCAAGATTTAGATTTTCCAAAGCCCAATCGGCGAATTCGCATCTAGTGCGTCAGCTGGACCCTGAAGAGGTGAATAACTGAACCACTTTGTTAATATTTCTTAATAACTCAACGAAATGTCGATAAATCTGGTACGTTTCGTCAACCGTAAATTGTTTCTAAGGAGCTTTCACCGTTCTTGAAGTAAGTTGTGACAATGACAACGCGTCGTACGTCCGTAAGGCAACTTATTTTCACTAACCGCAATATGTCTACATAGTTGACAGCTAAGCAAAAGCACGAGTTGCCAACCGACCAGTACGAAATGGGCGAGCTTTTTCTTATTGTTAGAACCTCTATAGCTATAACTATATTTTAATAAAATAAAAGAAACAAAACTTTCAAAATTTATTATTAAGCTATCTATTTCGACCGGTATACAGATCAAACAGCCGCTCTATAGTCGGGGCATCGTAAGTCGGAATTATTCGGGAATAGAGAAGTAGGGATGTACACACAGATGTAAATGTATACGAACACGTATCGAGAGAGAAGCAGCTGCCGCACAATATTTTGTTCCGTGCGGTATGCTGACACTCCGTCTATTCGGAACAAAATATTGTGCGGCAGGTGTTTCTCTCTCGATACGTGTCCGAATACATTTGCATATGTTGTACTACTAGATAGTTCTCGCTAACAGAATACAAGTGTGATCT
>SMLS01073717.1:0-10011 GCA_004785975.1 Popillia japonica
GGTCACGGTAACTCGACGTGTAAACCACGCTAGAGGCGAAAACCTTCGCCTCTAGCGTCAACACCCGGAAACCCTCATTATAGAGACTCGGGCCGTGGAAGCCTTCGATATCATTTAACCAATTATTTTAAACAAAAAAGTTTAGTAATATTTAGGATGGCACTCAAAGATAATATAAAAATCCGTAGGACCAGAAGGTAAGAAAACTGGATGTTTTTTTTATTTGAGGATTTTCTTTTTTTCCTTTTTCGATAAAAAATGCTTTTACATCCTTAGGAGTTACTGCTTAATTGAGTTTGAACAACTAATAAACGTTAACACTGTTGAGTTGTTAGTTTAATGTAATCATAGTGAAAGAACTAAATTTACAAATGATAATAATAATAAGTTCATTGTCATAAGTCCAACAGACATTGACATTGTCTCAATCACATTACTGCGAAAATATATGTTTACGTAAAATCGGTGTTTTGAAGTATAATAGAAGAAGGTGACAAATACTTGCAGAATTGTTTCTCTGAACTTTAATAAAGCAACTATTAGGCAAGGCATGAGTGGTTTGTGAGTTCGACCAATGAAAATATAAGAGCTATCCTCATACTTTGTAGTAAGGTATACTGCAGAAAACCGTATTCCATATTTGATTGTTGCATTTTACACTAAATATTTTTGCTGGAAAGAAATTTTAAAATTAGCATTTTTAATTTCTGGACATAGAATACCATTGTATTTGCAATAATTGTAGTTTTGAAAATATTCTTACAAATATATATTCAAGTACGTAGGTTTGTTTGGAGAGAAAATCTGTAGATATTTTCTGTAGTAAGACCATAAGAGCTTTGAATTTATCGATCCTTACGACCATGGAAACGTAGTAGGTACGTATTTGGGCTTGGAGTGTGTTCAATACGTATTCAGTCACTGTTTCCGTGTATTCAACACGATTTTTACGATCATGGAAACGTAGTAACGATACGGTAAATTTTAGGATCGTATCTGGATTTGAAGTGTATTGAATGTCATGGAAACAGTTGACTCGATCCGGTCATGCGAACTTCAATGTTGGTAGCGGTTTATGAGTAAATTCAGTAGGTATTAACATCTTAGTAGAAGTATTACTTTAACTGACTTTAACCTAATATAAACCAACACAGAACACGCACACACATAAAAACAGGAATTTTTTTCTAAACTCAACTATTACTTATAGCATCTTATAGCTTTCGTAAACAGCTGATTGGTGTATCGTAAACGTATTGAATACGTATTCAATTCACTTCATGGAAACACTCAGCATTTTAGATACGCATCGACCCCAAATCCGTATTCAACACGACCTTTACGATCATGGAAACGTAGTAAAGGGTTCATCACGGATAAGCCTTATATTATATTAAATTCTTTATATAGAATGTCCATTTAAGATTTCGGTCTTCGATTGTAGTTATATCGTTAACTCAATAGAAATTTTGATTGACGTTAAATGAAGATAAAAGGACCACATTTTAAAATTAATTTGACATACAGGCTGCTATCCCAAAAAAGCGTACTACATGTATCTATTTATTACTATTTTTTAAATTGAATCGCCTACTTATTTCTATTGAAGTGAGTGTACTATCGGATCCTTAGTTCACCCCCAAAATAGTTTTGCTTCGAATGGCGACATTGCGAGGTTACTGAATTGTTTACTTTTTTTTTTACCGAAATCACTAATTTAGTCAATTTTTAATCCCTCCGTCATTTCTCATATATTCGTAATGAAATTTTGCAAAAAGTCTAAATCGGGATCATTTACATATCTTACAAGAGTGGAATGTTGTGTGTTTATTATACAGAGTGTCCAAGAATATTTTAAAATCAATACCTTTAATTTCATGTTACGTCATTTTCTTTAATGCGAATAATATGAGTATACCTATTTGTTTACTTTTAAAATGGCTTCAATATACCTTCAATACCTTTGGCTGTTTTTTTAATTGCAATTAAATAAATAATTATCAATTTTCTTGCGTTTTGATTTTAGAATGGGACAGACCAATTTTAACTTTTAATGTGAAGGATGAAGCCAGCAGGCGTTTTGCCACTTTAAACAACTTGCTTTGAAAGACATATCCATCACTAAAAATGTATTTATAATAATTAGTGTTATTTATTTCATCTTTCCGTAAATTAAACAAAATTACATTTTAAAGCCCTTCATTATCAAAAAACAACATAAATTAACAATAATCACAAAATTAAATAATTAGTTATTGGTATTGGTTTTGGAAATTCCTTATTTGTGAGTGTATGCGTAAAAATATTCAAACAATAGACATTTTGATAAACGAATGATGCAGACAATAAACAACAGATTTAATTTTGCATATTTTCGGCATTTTCCTTTCGTGAGCCACGCTTCCAGTATTGTTCGGATACTTTTGCACAAACATTCGTGAAGTCTATCACTGTGTATAAGGCAAATTAATTTTCACATTTGGTCATTTTATCCTCATTAACATAACGCCAATCAAAATTTCTATTGTGTCAACGATACAATTGCAATCGAAAACCAGAATCTTAAATGGACATTCTGTATACTTTATGTTTAATATTGTTCGACTTCGATTCTTTGGCGTTTGGACATAGTTTGCTAATTTGTATCTCAAATAATATAAAATTCGTTTCCATTTTTTATGTTGGAATTGAGTTTGACAAATAGCAAAGTCCATGTCACTAGCAAGTTTTTCATAGAAATGGCCTCCAAAAAGTAAAAAACCAAACTTTACATTAAGTACAAACCTGTAAACTAAATACAATAACGGCATACTCATTGTTATGTTTGACATAAATAAATCGGAAGTATGCAAAGGAAAGAATATCTAAAATGTTTTTTTGGGAAAATTACTGCTGTTTATATCAAATCCTAAACGTAAGATTCTTTTCAGAATTTACCTTCAATATCTATATTTTATATAAATCTTTATTATACGAAATAAACAACAAAGAACGGATGTTCCAAGAGCTACTTACTTTTCAAATAACATTCTTTTGTTGACTTTCTTATACATAAGCTTGCACTCCATCCTGTTTACGAACCAAAAATGTTTAAAGTAACTTTAAGAACCGTACCGCTCATAGAATATTATACAATAACAAGAAACGAACATAAAAATCAATATACATATTATACATACCTATATGTAAGTATTTCGTAAAGTTTACTCAAAATAAATTTCAAATGTAGAGAAATATGTATGTTCTAGTATGAAGTACATATAATCGTCAGATTCGTCAGACATTTCCTATTATTTTCATTTGAGTTTTTCAGTCATTTTTAATTTTGTATCTATATTTACCCTTATCTATATTAAAATTGTTCGAGATTTTCTCTCCAAACGCTGTTTCTTGTTCTAAAAAATATTCGTATCTTCGTACAATCAAAATAATTTCAAAGATTTTCCAAATCACATTCTAGCATACAGCATACTCGTTTTGTCATATACCTACATTAATCCGAAATTGGAAACTTCCAAATCATCTTAACTGTATATGTATAATACAATCTAATTATAAATTTGTACAAAATACTTTCAATGTGATATTTAGAGGTATAACAACATTTTAGGGGTTTTGTCGTACATATTTTTTGACATACATATTATAATGTATTTGATAATTTTGAGGTGTACGCATTTACAATAACCTTTCGCATTCTTCTGTCACCACCGTTTCATCCTCGTCGTCTTCAGAATCCGTGCAAGTTACATCTTCATCACCTGACCAGTGTTCAAACTCCTCTTTGTGATGTTCTAGTGCCATTAATGATGGAAATAAACTATCGCAAGCTGAACACCTGAAACAACGAAATACATATATAGCCGATTTAAATCGTCATGGTAAATAATACTAAAATTATTTATTGTTAGCGAGAAGGTAGTTGCGACATTTTATATTCATTTGTGCAACAATAGCATGTTGGTCAAAATTAAAAAAGATAGCACAAATCAAACTGCAAAGCGAATCACGGAAGTGATGCATATGTTCAAATTCATCTTTAATAGAAATGCTGCTAATCTTTGTTCATCAATACAACGGTTAACTGAATAACTGAAACTCTAGAACCACATGAAAAAGCTAAATTTTATTTAAAAACTCTAGTTTCGTTTTATTTTTGTTTTAGCCTGCCAAATTTTTTGGAACTCATCATTAATTCGATTTAAAAAACAAAAGCAAAATAAAGCAAAGTTAATGATAGATGTTGCGTCTGTTGCTTGCAATACTATCTTATCCGTATTATTCCCGGCCTTCTACTAAAGTTTTCGATAATGCCCTAAAAGTCCAAGCCGGTTCCGTACAAGTTGAAAAGGATCGAAATTGGGATTTCTTGCAATGCCAATGAGAACGGCGAAATGTAAAATAGGTATACCAGGCGAATATGGTATTATTCTATTTGGTAAAATATGGGTCTGTAGTCTAATATTGCATTAATATTTGTAGAGAATTAGCTATGTTCCATTAGTCTAGTGGCATAATAATACCAGTGTCGGCTATGCAATAAAGAAACAGTAAGGTCCAGAGGATTATTTGCTTAAGTTACACGAAGACAAAGTCGTCATCTATGACAGCGATATTTTGGTCTTGCCTCGCTGCAGTTCGCACGGTGGTTAGTTGTGTGCGCAAAAAATTCTCTCGCAAGGCAATACCAAATAAATATACCCATCTTGAATAGTTACGATCCTGCCCGTTCTCATTTTCATTGAAGATAGAAAGTAGATATTTCTGACAGTAAAACAGCAGTCGTTTAAAGCAGAGTTGATTTTAAGGTTATGCGGTGTACGATATGGTAGACTCGAACTAGAAACAAGAAATATTGAGGAAGAACCATTTCCAAGTCCATAGATGGTCGTATTGAAAACTTTGTCGGATTTGAGTTCACTATTAGGCAGTCTCCATTCTCGACTTATCACCAATTACGATGTACAGGAAAATGTATGTTCTTAATACCTTCATTAGACGGTTATTACTTCCACATAAATACACAAAAACAGTTTTCAGTTTATTCAAGCTCATTTTTCCTCAAGTTAAAGTGAAACAAAACTATTGCTTGAAAATATTTCTGCTCTATATCCAGTCCTAAATGTATCTTTTTTAATTTGGCGCAAAAAATGATATTTTTTGAATAAATTTTCAGATATCAAACACTTTATAATTCGAAGGTTACTGCATCCCCAATATTATACCTTTTGGAAATTTCGTAGTGCTTTTATTCAGTTTGCCAAGTAGAGAGAGTAGATTATAATTAAAACTGAAAGTCTGCGAGCTGTCATCTTCACGTTGCAAATGCGTCTAGACACAGTAAAGACTGGAATATCTTCTGTTTTGTATTAAAGCAACCACACTACAACTACTGGGAGTTTCTATTTACCAAATTAAAAGTATAGGTACTATTAGAATAAAGACATTAATGATCTAGTATTTTCTCTTTTCGCGTAGGAATTTTTTCTTAATAAAACATATCGTTTAAGCCAAAAAATATGTATTTTATTTGCGTTTTTCTGAAATTATATATACATATTTCTCTGGTCCTATTTTGTAAACTATAATATTATTGTACAAAAATATAAGTTTTACTACTCGCAATTAATTGAATTAATTACTAAATAGTTGCTTCAATACTGCACTACCTAAACGGAAGAGCCTTCCATCTGCTTTTTATAAGTATTCATAGCAGCCGAGTCAGCGCGTTTCATGGTACGAACGAAAACCAAGATAAACATGAATCACGAAACTATTTTCGCTAATGCAGATATGTTTCATCGATTTTACCGAAGTCGAGAAAAATTATTCGCACGATATGCTTCTATTTTCGTATATGGTTAATGCTGCACCAACTATTCTATTTCACTAACTTTGTTGCTATGGAATATTAAACGATTGACTTGGGTTGTAATACAGTATTTCTATTAAAATATTGGTAAGTAATCATTTCTCTTTTTCAGATAATGTTAATTCAGAGTTTCTACGTTTCTTATATGTAGGCGGTATACAAAGTAACACTTAAACGTAGAAAACTTTTATGGAAATCCCTTAATTATGGCAATTTTTTATTTTAATTTTTACTATTTAACCATACGTCGACGATTGAACAACTGGAAACGTCTTGTTTATTGATAAAACAGAACAGATTTCCGGCCTTCTAATTGACGTACTTTTATACGAGGAAGACCAGGAGAAAGATATAGACAAACATGTATGGCTCCCCGGGTGTTTTTTCGTTGGAAAAAGTAGGTGCTCAATATCAATAGTATCTCTTTCCAGACCTGTAAGAAGCTTGTGACGATTCGAATATAGTAAGTATTAAACTCTCCAAGGTAGGTCTAAGAGATTCTCGAAGAACATGGTTTTGCACTTCACACCGCCAAAATTTTCTTTTGGGCAAGAATGATAGAAAGCACAGAGGCCGCACTAATATTAGAAAAGACATTTTGTAGAAAAATTATTCAAATTTACCGCTACATATATGTGCATGTTCTTCATGCAATTGTCTCACACTATTTCGGCCGTATATTTCTGTATTGCAACATACATATATTGTAACATACACAAGGTATCGATCTTGTAAGTTTGGTAGTTTTTCGACATATTATCTCTTTAAATGAATATTCATTTAACAGTAAATGTGAAATGCTATATGTCGGTTTCTATTTAAAAGCGTCTATCTAGCAAGTACTTTCAAAATTTCGTAACAGTATGGAGAAGGATCATCTCCTGTTTCAAAATTGAATATCAGTCTTTGTATATGTTTGTGACAAATTGTACTGGTAAACTTCGGATTACCTTTATACAAGGCAATTTGACATCGTTATTTAACAATCCTAATAAAGTAATAGTTTTCGAGACCATGTTCACTGTACACTCAGAGAGTTGATACCACAAATATAGGTTGGAGAGTTACAAATAAGTATATGGACCAACTGAGTAGGGAATTCGGAGCTATCTGCGGGAAAGCAACCAAGACCATGGATGCCGAAGAACTGACAAGAACGATTGTCGAGGTATGTGAAACATCACTTCCAAAGAAATCGACTTCCTGCAGAAAGCCGGTGTACTGGTGGACAGAGGAAGTGGCGCTAATAAGAAGGAGAACCTTAGCAAGTAAGAGGGCCATGGTCAGAGCCAACAGAGGAAATGATGAGACAGAAAAGAGAAGGCGACACCACAATTACGCGTCGGAAAGATCCAACCTGAGAAGAACGATAGAGCATGCGACGAAAACTGCATGGAAAAAACTACTAGACGAGTTGGACGAATATAGCTGGGGTAAAGGATATCAAATTATAACATGGAAGTTTAAAACAAAGACTACAGCATGTATGAGTGACAAGATGCAGCTCGAAATCGCAGATGCCTTGTTCCCAGCCCAGGACAATAGGGATTGGGTAAAGTTAGAGGTGGACAAGGACTCTATCCCACTGTTTACAACAACGGATCTGACTTAAGCAGTCAGCAAAATCGACGAAAGGAAAGCTCCTCGACCGAATAGGACCAGCTGAGGTCGTTAAACTCATCGCTGAACAACACCCACATACCTGCCTCCGGGTGATGAACGAACTGCCGCAGTCAGGCGTCTTTCCGGATAAATGGAAGGCAGCAAGGTTGGTGCTAATAGAAAAGCCTAACAAAAGGGCATCCTGCCTATAGACTTAAGAGGTTAATTCCCAACCTAACACCCTGGTATCATAGAAAGCACGGCGATATAGACTACCACCTAATGCAAATCTTGTCGGGACATGGATGCTTCAACGCTTACCTTCACCATTTCAAGCTTAGAGAGACGAACCTGTGTCCTTATTGCGAAGACCTGGACTCGGTGGACCATACTTTCCTCATTTGCCGCCGGTGAAACATCGTACGGTAAGGAGTCGCTCAACTGATGGGAGAGTTAACACCAGATAATGTAGTTGAAAAGATGCTAGCCTCCATCGAGAACTGGAAACGTATCGATCATCTAGCGAGGTGCATACTGACTAAAAAGGCAAGCGAATAATGTGACAGTCGTATAGTAAACAACTGAGAGAACCTAGAGTAATTGCCTTACCAACATCTATCGACCAGATGCCTGAAGCAATGCCACCACAGTTCCGGGCAGCACACCGTATGGTCTGAGAGGGGTTTTTAGCCGTGAACCAGGCCACATATGTCTTTCGAAGATTTTCCCCTCTCCAAAAAAAAAAATGTTCGCTGTTGGTCGGATTTTATACGAGGATTTTGCTTCCTATCTAACAATAAATCGAGTTATAAACTTCGATTCCGATGACAATTCGATTTATTATGAGGGTTTTGAGATGTTGATATTATTTGACAACTAGATTAATAAACTGTGAGCTTGAGTTATTTAATAATAATATACAGGGTGTTTCCTAACGATGGTACGTAACTTCAGAAGGTTATCCGTTAGGTCGTTTTAAGAAAAAAAGTTCCTATGAACATATGTCCAGAGTTGCTTCGTTACTGAGATAGAGGGCGTTGAAGTTTAAACAAAATCCGAAAATGTCAATAGTTGTCAAGAGTTATCAATTAGCAGTGATTTCAGCATGAATAATTTTACTAACACTGAAATGGCTAACATGCACTTCATTTATGGATTAGCAAATGGAAATGCGGAAGAAGCACGGAGAATTTACTAGGACAGATATCCTAACATAGTAATTCCATGTGCTAAAACGTTTCGAACGCTACATGCAAGATTGTGTGAAACTGGGAGTTTAAATAAAAGAAAAGGGAGTGGAAGACCAACAACTGTAAACACACCTGAACTAGAAGAAGCTATTCTTGATGAGATGGAAGTCAGCCCAACAACCGTTTGGAAAGTTTTAAAAATAAACCTCCTTTACCCATATCACATACAGCGGGTCCAAGCTCTACTGCCTCAGGATTTTCACACAAGATTAATGTTTGCAGGTGGCTTATGCGCACAATAATAATTTTTTACGAAATATTTTATTTACAGACGAGGCAATTTTTTCACGAGATGCTATTGTGAACTTTCACAATGACCATTTTTGGGCCGACGAAAATCCCGTCGTTATTAGAGAAAGTCATTTTCACCAACATTTTTCGCTGAACGTTTGGGCAGGATTTATTGGTGACTATTTAATTGGCCCATTTTTTTTACCAGCAAGATTAACAGGTGAAAGTACCCCTACTTGTAAGAGCCTCCATGTGGTTTATGCACGACGGGGCTCCAGCTCATTTTAGTGTTGTTGCTCGACATTGCCTACCCTAATCGCTGGATTGGCCGTGCAGGACCTCAAAATTGGCCAGCTCGCAGTCCTGATATGAATCCTATAGATTTCTATTTATGGGGTCATCTGAAAGGCTCTTGTTTACAAAACTCCTGTAATAGATGTGAACAACTTGAGGAATCGGATAATTGACAATTGCAATGTCATAAGGAATACTCCAGGTATTTTTGAACGTGCCAGACAATCAATGACAAATCGATTGCAGTCGTGTATTTTATCGGAAGGTGGTCATTTTGCTTATTTAATGTAAGGTATAAATTGTTATTTTTACATTCCTAGCTAGGAAGGTATTGATTTCGCCAAAATAAAACACCAAAAATGTTTATTTATTTTTCTCTTCAAAACCCTGTATCTCAGAAACGAAGCAACTCTGGACATATGTTCATAGGAACTTTTTTTCTTAAAACGACCTAACGGATCACCCTATGAAGTTACGTACCATCATTAGGAAACACCCTGTATTTGATTTCTTGATCAGTAGAAATATTCAAAAGTACAAATAAAGAAGTACAGGATGTCCGCGATATACAAAATTAACTTACTTAATTTTACTGACACAGTTCATTGAGTCTTTTTAAGGATACGTGTCTTTGAAATGAGTAGTTCGTGAACTGCCCATCTCTAGTTATGACAATAAAATCGATGTTATGTTGAAGTTAGAGTGAAATGGGCGTTTTAATAGCAGCCTCCGATCGGTAAATGAAAATTTAAGTTGAGGGAA
>SMLS01073718.1:0-17950 GCA_004785975.1 Popillia japonica
TCTTTTTACCGATGAGTGCAGTTTTTCAAGAGATGGAATAATGAATATTCGTAATAATCATCGATGGTCACACGAAAATCCGCATGAAATAGCACATACTCGACATCAACAAAGATTTTCGTACAACGTTTGGGCCGGCATAGTTGACAACTATCTATTGGGACCAGTGTTTCTTCCACCGAGACTTAATGGCCAGTATTATAGGCAGTTTTTAGATGAAGAGCTAGAAGCGTTGCTGGATGAAGTTCCATTGCAAATACGCCAAAATTTATGGTTCATGCAAGATGGGGCTCCTGCACATTTTAGCGTTGCTGTACCAGACTTCTTGAATACGAGGTTTCCTAATCATTGGATTGGACGGGCAGGACCGATTGCATGGCCACCCCGTTCACCTGATTGCAATCCATGTGATTTTTTCTTATGGGGACATTTAAAAGATATTGTATATCAAACACCAATTGAGAATGCGCAAGTTCTCCGACAACGCATCGAGCATGGTTTTCATTCAATTAACGAGACTCCTGGAATTTTTCGCCGTGTAAGACAATCGATGATAAGACGGAGTGAGGCCTCTGTTATTGCCTAAGGTAGGTACTTCGAGCAATCGTTAAAATAATGAAATGTTATAAGTAACACAAAAATAAAATTATATTCCATAATTTGTGAAATTATTAACAACAGTAGAAAACCATCACAACTATTAAATGAGCGTTTTTCGTAAATTATGTATAGGAACTTTTATGATTATTTTGATGAGTAGAATACATCTCTAGAGTTTGACCAAGTTAATCGGAAACACCCTGTATATATATTTCATACAGGTCATGATACATACATGTATAGTTCTTATAATAGTCATTTTACATACATAGCACAACCTTAATGATTTTCCAGAACTTTGGGAGTGATTGAGTTTCCATCAAACGGTTTAGTATGCATAGAATCTATTGCCAGAGTCTCTGCACCGCGAGTTTGGTGGCTCTGGGAGCTATGTTATTCACTCCTGGTGCCAACCTTTAATTCTGCTGCGGCTTGCTCCAACACCTTCTCCGTGATAGCTCTGACTTGTTGTACTGCATTTCTATGCCTGTCATTTTCTTATTGAGAGGAATTTCGTAAGCGGTGACGTTTTTCAGTTGTTATATAGCTATTCTGCATCCATCTCCCAATATATTTTTCAGTTTGTTGCAGAGAACCTCCACTATTTCTCTTCGCGTATCTAATTTACTTACATAACTGCTTCTTCTGCGTCCTGTAGTTACTTTGGACCTTCAGCTTCGCATCATCTGGCAAGTAGGGATGGCAAGAAATATAGCGATACATGCTATATATCGGATATATCGATATATGAAAAAAAAACGAATATACGTGTGTATATATTTTTTTATTATAAGCAAAATTCAAGTTTTCTGGATCCTAAGATAGGTACCGAGAAATACCCAGAAATAATACAATAAAAAAAAATATCTTTTTGTTAACTAAATATAACTTACAAGTAGGTAAAATATCCAGTTCCACAAAATTGATTTCGGGGTGGGATGGACCTTTTCTTTTCTTTGGTTCACCAGCTTCCTTTTCCTCCTCAGTTAAATGTTGTAGAACGAAGGAGTGTTTTTGTTTTAAATGTGTTTTCAAATTTGTTGTATTGCCTGAAGTTTTCAGTACCTTGCCACACAAACTGCATTTTGCAGCATTTGGAGTAATTTTTTTGCTGCCAAATATTGCTGTGCTTCCAAATATTGCTTCTCGGAGGAGCCATATTTTCAAGGCCAATAATCAGTCACTTAATGTAATTCTCCGAGAAAAAATTTCGGGGAAGAACTTGATTTTGTTGAAGTAATCCCGATTATAGCCGATAATTCTAATACCTATCGTATGAAATGTAGGTAACTAAATTACTTCCGCTGCCCGATGCTAGATGGTACTACTATTAAGTAACTTAACGAATGTTTTGGTTGTAAAACAAATTAAATTGAAGTTTCACAAAACCAGCGCCGAATTGTAGCAATTGCAATGTGTACTTACTTAATTTTTCGATATATTTCAACAAAAATATCGATATATTTTGCAATATATCGATATACATATTTGAAAAAATATCGATATATTAAATATATCGATATAAATATCGTTGCCATCCCTACTGGCAAGTCCTTGTGTTTGGGCAAGCGCGAGAATGTTCTTCTTGCTGCGATGCATCACTTATGAGATATGACATTGTTCTACCAGTATGAAGAGATTTTACTTCCTTATACTTCTGCAGGCTACATACATATTTTTGTATGCTTGTTTTATGATTTTAGCACACTGTTCATGAGAAAGCTTAGTAATATTCTTCATCAATCAATTTATTCCCGAATGCAGTAATTACGTTTTTGTATAATTAACTTAACCTGGGTGGAATAAATTGATATTAATAATACATATGTATGTGTTAAACAATATTCATAAATATATCGTGCCTAAGATGGTTAACGATGAATAAGTAATTCACGGACGTTGAGTAGTTGTCAAAATATTAATTCCAGAATTCGAGAATATCTGGATACTAGTGCGTTAATGTTGGCCTTCCCCCACAAAATCTGGAGGTCTGGTGAAGCTCTTTTTCTTCCCTGCTATTTTCTGCATCCTCTTTATTTCGGTGACTGTCTGAGCGCTAAACCGCGGACAAACTTCCTAAAAAGTAGGAAGGTGGTTGAATCAAACAGGATACCAGCGGAAACCCTAAAGACCGTGGTACGTGTATACATATTTCTAAATATGTATAATCGCTACCAGACAGAAGGACATTTTGGGAAATTACACATACACTCAAAAGCAGAGCAGGCATCATATACTAAGTTATATGCGGGTGTAGTTGCAATATAATACATGGTGTCCACAAAAATGCGGATAAACACCAGGTAGAGCAATTTTTTTTAATTCTTAGGCGATAATTGAAAAAAGTTGTACGGTCTTTCCTCAAACTACAAGAGCAGCTCAAAGAAACTATAAATTTGGCAACATGTAATCAGAGAAATACGTGACAGTAATCATCACATTTATTTTAAATTACGTAGATTAGTAAACGTTTTATGTGAGATTTATTAAAATTAAGAGATATTAGTATAAAAACTTATAGGAGTTGCTCGCCAGACATTTACGGATGTCTAAGTTCAAGCATCTGAAAGTACACTCACTTCAATAGAAATAAGTAGATTATTCAATTAAAAAAAAGTGATAATTACGTGGTACGTTTTTGGGACACCCTGTATAAGTCAAATTAATTTTAAAATGTCTTCCTTTTTTCCTCATTAACATACCGTCAATCAAAATTTCTATTGATTTAACGATATAGCTACAATCAAAGACCGGAGTCTTAAATGGAAACTCTGTATATACTGTGAGATTCAAAAAGATTATCAATTTCTTGTCCGTAGATAGTGGCAAATAAGAAACAAGGAACTACAACACGAACGCCATTGTCACAAAATATCAAGAAAATTAATTCAGTTTATCAAATTTGTATGTAGGTAACTTCACTCATTAATATGGTAAGAAGTATAGATACATTTTTCCGGAAGACAATTTCTTTACTACGACAATCATTTTGAATCTCACTTTAAAGGAAAACAGTTACTGTAATGTAGGTATACGGAAATATGTTTACCAGATTTACGACTATGGATAATTTCTTAGCGTGCTTCGGTCTTAATATTTACCTAGATTTATTTTCGTGTCACTCTTATCTGACATCTAGATTATTATAAGCTCTTTTGTCAATTGTATAACTCCGACCGTATCAGACCTGAAAAATTACCGTAGGTTAATCTAAGTTGGTTGGATTTTAGTGGTGATACCGTTGATTGTGGAATAACAATCTCTTCCGAAGTGAAGTACTCCAATTCGTCTTTGAAATTGTCAGACGATTTGGTAACAATAATTTATCACTCATTCGTTAAAATACGCATTCTACACGTCCATATTACGACTAACAATGGACCATGGAAACGTGCTGTTACATCTTGCATAACAGTAAACCTTAACTATTATTTATTAATACATTCGGTTGAATAAATATGTAAATTAGTCGAACAGTAAATATTGGTCGCATATGCAAGTGAAATATTGAACTGTCAAAGTGAAATTACTAGTTCTTATATTTTTGTCTTAATTGTACAAACAAGTAGAAAATACTCTTAGTCATTGTTATTACTAAACAGTATACACCGTGCCTAACTGCTAACTTCTTTATTATTGCAGCTATGAAGTTGATTAAATTAGTAAGTTGGCAATCATTTTTCTTTTGGTTGATATGGCGGTATTTTTCATAGTTACATACAAATATAACTTGCTTTATATAAGTTTTTATCTATAATATTCAGTGTTAGACAAAAAAATTGTTCATAAAAATATATCAGCTGATCTGTTTGTTGTGCGATAAAGTAGAGTATATCTTCTGTCTCTAGCGGAATCACATCAGTTATTTTGTTGTTTAACACAACATTGTAGGCAATTTTCAGAAGCATATTTCACATTATTTCCTAATTTACATGTACGACACAGCATAGACTCAAATGAAAGTTGTAGTGCTTTAGTTCAATGAGAAAAATGCAGGTTGTCGATTAGCATCATTTTACTCTTCTCAAAAATCGAATTTATACAATTGCTGAAACAAGAGCTCCTTGCTCCTAATTCCCAATAGCACAGATATCCATAGAGAAAAGAAATAAGAGTTTCAACTTGTATTACCCAATTCAAAACACGATGGTGGCGCGCCATTAGTAGCCGGGAGAACTAATGCAATTTTCGCGCATGCATACTTGGCTCATCCCGTTACATTTGGAGGAATTTGCATATCATGTGATTTATTTTTGTGCAGCGGCCATTACAGTGTGTCGGCGATTGTCTATGTGAAAATTTTTTGGTAAGTTTAATTTCTACTATAAAATTCTAAACTAAAATGGGTGAAGTAAGTGTATCCTGTTGTATTCCGTTCGTTACACGTTAATAAATAAAAATAGTTCGCAAGATAAGCACTTTTTTACATTTTATGTAAAAACTGCAATAGGAAGGAGATGGGCAAGGATATTGAAAATGCATTTTCCAGAATTGTCTGACCTAATTAGAAAGCAATACATATGCCAGGATCACTTTTCAGGAAAGAATTTTGCTAGTACATGGAAGTGTAGACTGATAAAATTTGCCGAGCCAGATATATTCAACAATAGGCCTGTTCGTTTGCGTTGCTGAAAGTGCTCAATATCACTTTTGTCAATATCCGTATGTTCGTTAGAAATTTAGCAGCTGGCAGGTGTTTTCGACACTCCTTCGTTTGCATTCAGCAACTTGCTGTATGTCAGAAGTAGCAAGCTATACTTGCTCATGCTTCAAGTGTGTAGCAGATCTATCCGCTGAAAGTGATTTATTTGCTGTTTCTAAATCTGCTACACTTGCTATTTTTGACAAAACTTACCAAAGTTAGCAATTCAAACGAACAGGCCTAATAACTTAACAGCTGAGAACGTGAATTCTAGAAATAGTAAAATAGACACCTGTAAAGAAATAAATCCACCAAGAAGAGATAGTCAAGAACATTTATTAGAAATAGAATTACCAAGTTTTGAAACAAACAAAAGTAATAGTTTGATTCGTAAAACACGAAAGAGTGTGTTCCGGGAATGTAGAATAAAGTATATAAAAAGCATCTCGCAAAAGCACAAATCACTTTATAACTTATCAACCAAGCAGCAGTCAACAATTTTGAGATTAAAGAAAACTATTATTAAAGCAAAACATAGGCAACAAGCTCATTGCGAGTGATGTTTTAGATGATCTGAACACATTTATTAGTAATTGCATAACGAAGGATAACACAGGAACATTTGAAGAGAGATTAGTATACCATGGAATATACCAGACAAACTAGAAAATATAGATTTGCAGAAGTACAGACAGTAACTTATGATTCCGGATATATAGTTAAACGGCTTCAGTT
This sequence comes from Popillia japonica, assembly GCA_004785975.1. Taxonomy (NCBI): domain Eukaryota; kingdom Metazoa; phylum Arthropoda; class Insecta; order Coleoptera; family Scarabaeidae; genus Popillia; species Popillia japonica. Next base: position 5,978 of record SMLS01073718.1, read on the forward strand.
AGAGTGCGAAGATTGTGATTTTGATTTGTTAAGTACTGAAATTTTACCTGAACATATATTTACAATGTTTAGAGAGTATCATACACAGAAAGACCATTTGAAATATGCTCGAATGGAATTAATATATGTATAAGTAGTATAGCCGATATGTATCACATTATCTATAAATACTTAGAAGAGCGAGGGCATAATGTAAATGTATATCAAAAGTTAAAATTATGCATTAGTGAAAATGTGGCGTTTGAGTGGTTACAGTGTAGTGTGCACAAATTTGTTGTTAAAAGTAATATAGTTGATTTAGTTCTCAATATGTTATTAAAAAATATTTTTGTAACTTGGAAAGGAGTGAAAAAATAAATTGAGGTGTCGTACAAGAAAATGCTAATCGTAATAATAAGTAATGTGAGTTGTAACATATTACTAATCATTTTATTTCTTCTTTTCATGCCAACTGGACTGACCACTAGGTTGAGTACCGAAGATACCCTGGATTTGGCTGTGATTTTTTATAATATATTTATTATTGTTTTTATGAGTTTAGTTTCTGTTTCGTATTCTTAAAAGACTTTAGTTTCTGTTACTTTGGTTTTTATATTTTTTATTGTTAATATTTTACAAGAATCTAATTACCTAATTTAATCGTTAACTATTGTTTTTCTGAGAATTTTATTTTATTTTTCTGTGTAGTTTTACTTTTTATTTTCTTGTTTATTTTATTTATCATTGTTTTTTTTTAAATAAAATGCACTTAAAACAAGTTTTGTGTTTTTATTTTTAAAATAGTTGTTTTTTACTATACTTACATATAATGTTTGGTGAAAATAGATAGAAATGCGTAATTGATTATTAGGCTGTTAAACATGTCCTTCAAATAATCAATTATTGCATTTTTATCTATTTAAAAAGAATATCTTGGTTTATTTCCGAAAGTATAGTATTTAAATACGGTGCCATTAAAAATTAGTACCCCTGGCTACTAATGGTGCGCTGTAATCATGCTTCGAATCTTGATACGTTAAGTTGGTACTCTTCTGAAACACATGTCCAGGTGAACTTGCACCGGTTCGTTAGAAAAGGATAAAAGAAAGAGTATGCGATAGATCTTTTAGTTTGGCCAATAAAAGATCTATTGAAACGAGATAAAAAGAGCATGTAGCACATTTTCGGTTTGGAAGAGCTGAATCTTCCGTAGTAGCGCAGCACCTTATAGATAACGGACATAACAGCGACACACATAACCTCAAATTAGTTTTTTATACAACTAGTGGTTAAGGACACATTTTATCCACCACCTTTTTGCGTGTGAATAAATTGTCCTTAATTATGAGTTTTATACGAAATGTTTTCCAATGCCGAAAATTATATTAGATTGACTTTAATTACATTTTACGGTTTACATCAATTGATCATGGTATACGAGTAAAATGGTCCTTTTTACGTTGCCACAAAACAAAACTTACTTTATTCACTAATGGATAAAATAAGACTGTAACAACGAGAAATGTGTGATCAAAGGAGTACTTTAATAGTAGGTATTGGAAAAAACTATTAATTCATCGTGACAGCTCGACGCATATGAAAGTTTCAAATACGATAATCTAATAAATCGCGAAGAGGCAGTTTTAGGTACTTCATTGCTGATAAAAACCTTTTTAAAAGGTTGTCCGCCTGTCAACATGTGTTTGTAAAATTTTTACTTATTCAGTATTCGGCTGAGAATGATGACTCCTGCGTCATCGAAACACGTGTCCCGAATTAATTAAAATTTGTGGTGTTTGGAGTAACCGGTATTATCTGTGATATACAAGCCCACAGTCCTTGCAATCATATTAACAAGCTAAAGCCAACATGCTGGTAAAGATATATGACCGATACTTTCGTTATATGACGGAATTGACGAGACACAACATTTAAATGAGAAACATACAAACCAATACAAACATCAACTTCACCATGGAAATTGGGAACAATATACTTATTAGAAACGCATGCTATAGCAAGATAAGTTACAAACTGAACAACACCTGTCGAATAATTTTATGAGATTATGGGTGTATTTGTTCCTAATTTTATCAAAACTATCTTCTAATTAGACTTTTACCTATCATGCGTTTGAATTTGCTGTCAAGTATATTAGTCTGCAATTGCGTCTGCTTATATTTATTTACTAACATTTAATATTAGTTGACATTATAAAAACCTTTGCTGATTAATAATCTCCTTACCAATACACTAAATTGATTTGTACTTAATAGTTTTAATTGTTCTGGTAATTTGTTATATACCTAAGTATATAATCAGTGACTTATCAGGGTATAGAACTACTTCTATATCCTGATAAGTCACTGATCTTTCGGTCGGTGTCAGGCAATGAAGTGGTAGGACCAGTCTTTTTAATTATTTTCTACGTTGATATTTTGCTCTTTGTTAGCCAAAACAGCTATTATCTTCTCACACAAATTATTGCGACATTTTTATAATTACGGATTAAACGTAGCCGCTACTAGTAATTTTTACTTTCCTGCAACTTTATAAGCAACCAATACGTAGCGACCACCTGTAGTGTCCTAAAATCACACTAAATGTCAAATAAAGCGACTAATATAAGGATCACGGAAATAAGATGGTTAAGCAACAGTGCGATCGTGCTTGAGTCAATAAAGTAGTTAAAGCAATTTTTTTTATATCGTAAAACATGACGTACATTAGAATGTATAATGTATAATCATTCAGAGAAATTTTAAATGAAATAAAATGCAATGAAAAAAGTTGATAAACAAAGTCTTGGAAAATATATTCTGGTTTAATCATTTATGCGGTAAATCGATAAGGCGTATAATGAATATTCAAACATCTTTGTTTGTAAATGTACTAGATATAATTTGATTGACAGACATATGTATGGGACGATCATGTAATTTGGAAGCATTCTAGTATGTAGGTCATTTTCGTGATTTAATCTTTGATTTCTAATTAATTTTCTTTTGAAAATTTATTAATTTTGATATTTATATCGTGCATGCACGTTTGAATTTCGGGTATGAGTTATTTACGTTTTCCTACATCGGATTAGGAACGTGACCTTCAGCTATCTTAACGGGGTTTTAGAAAGTGTTCTTTGGTTACCATATGGGATTTGCCCTTTGTGTTATATATATATATATATATAGAATTTCATCACAATATACGAAGGATCAGAGCCAGTAACTGATTTCATTCTTCAAAATTCAATACCTATACATAATATCGGCTTTATTAGGCGGTATTCATTTTTACATGTTCTTCCATACAACCTGACAATTAACTCGAATTAACTATAATTTTGACAACACATTTGACATTTCACATTTTGACATTCCAAATCTAATAATTTCGAATAAAAACTTTTATCTTTCTTCATATCCTTCACCTTTCCAATAGTTTCTACATTGCCTTCATCTTGTTAATGCCTTCTCCTTACTCAAATGTAATTAACTATTGTTTTTTACTATATATTTTTTAACATCCACATCTTCCATTGTCAATCTGCATCAAATCAGTGAAAAAAAAACCACTATAAATATAAACTATACATATGTATATTATAGTAATGTATTCGCCGTAAACTAGTACGGAATTAGGGTTTTTTTATGAATTGCAAAGAAATAAAATACCAATTTAGCGTTTGATGTTTCGGATGCTTTTCATCCTTTTTCAAAAACCTGTTTAATAAAAAAATAATTTTTGAAAATTACAACCAGAAAGCAGTTTAAAATAAACAAACACTTACATAGGCTGTAGTATAAGAATTCAAGTAAAAACACAATTGTTAAAATCTTCCACACACAGAAGAATCGTGTTTCGGCCAACACAAATAATAATAATAATAAATTGCCTTTATTTGCAAAGATAAATAATGGTGGTGAGCTCTGGCGAAGTCTAGCTAATGCTACTCATACTCAACCAGGACCCACCACAGTAAATACAAAAAAAAAACAAAAGCATGCGCGCAACTTAACATAATAATCATATATGTACGCACCCACATATATATACATATACATACAAGGAATAATAACTAACAAAAGAAAAAGGAATATCAAAGGTTATACAATACTACTGCCCAGAAAGAAAATACTGCTTCAAAGAACTGCTGAAGTTCTTGCGGCCACCGAGACTTCTGACACATTCAGGAAGAGAGTTATAAAGCTTAACGGCATTATAGCTGAAAGATCGCTCAAATAAAGACGTAGAATGCTGTGGAATCGTAAGTTCAAGTTTATACCGAGTATTTAGGACATGTATAAAATGCCGTGGAATTAGGAATGGTAAACGTAATTAAAAATCTACTTTGGACTAATACAAACATGTTAAAATTAAGAGAAAATTTGTTATACACTTTAATATTGGAAAAAATAATACCCCTGTTGAACCATTACATGCTGAAGTCATTCCTGAGAACCATAATTCTAAAATAGATACATACATATAATGACAACCGTTTTATAAATCTTACCGATATTACTATTCCCTCGAACATAGTTGATCTTTTATCTTTAGGATTTAGATTCTCCCTACCTACTTCTGCATCCAATGTCAGATACGATAAGTTACTTGCAGATATAGAATTCATTTTAAATAGTGTCGAAGTCACCGAAAGAGACATTTTGCGCTCCAATTTCGTCTATTATATTACTGAGTACATGAAAAGTAAAGAGAAATCGGATACTAATTGCAAGTTGGTTGGAGATGTCAGGAAATTCCTTAGAGAACATAGTAATGTTGTCATATCGCGTACCTACGGATAAAACCAACTCCACAGTTTGCATGTATTTTGATGAATATAACCAAAATATGCTTGATTTGTTGCAGGACAGCGATGTCTACAAAATTTCAAAGGATGACCCGACCACTACCTACGAAAGAAAGTCTAATCAGTTTGTTAAAGATTTAAAGAACCTTGGGTATATTGATGAACAAACCTCAAAAAAACTCACCTATCGTAGCTCTGCTCCCCCTCGTATATATGGCCTAGTTAAAACTCACAAAACAGATAACCTTTTACGCCCCATTGTCAGTTGCAAAATGCAGTAAAGGCAAAGTATTCGATATTTTATGGAAATTTAAGAAGTAAAAAACAGTATTTGACAGGTCAAAGTGACAGTAAGGATTTAATCCGAAGAAACGCAAGAAAAAACCGAAATTGCTGAGGAAAAAACTTAAGCAGGAAGAAGGATCGTCGAGAAGAAAGAAAAACACATGGGTACACACACAAACACACACACATAAAGGTAAGGGTGGGATTTATAATTTAGTTATATATGTAAAAGATTTGTGAGTAACAAATATAGTAAATTCAGTTGTTAATTGAAATTAGGGTTTTATTCAGTGGGTTTAATTTTATTAAGGTTAGGAATACCTCAGTAGGTATGTATAATTCAGCAATACAGAGAGTAGAAATGCTAAATAGGATATGGAGCACTATGTTATATGAGACTGTGTTTGTTTATGCATACCGTGTTTTTTTGAAAACTTCCCGTTGACTGCCATACCAATTTTCGCAATCCGGTCTATTGAGCCACGGTTTTTTAGGGTAACGTGATGAGCTTATTTAGAAATAGACTCAGGATTATAGAATTTTTGATCTTTTATACTAACAATAAGTAGATTTTACTTCCGTGCCCGTAAAAGATACATGCGGCGTAGATGTTCCTAGTTTTAATACGACGCCGGGTGTATTTTTAATCAGTTAAAGTGCATTTTAAATATGCGGTCTGGTTCCGATGCTCCTATAATTAAAAGTAAAACAAACTAATAGATTTTCTTAAAATTTTCGAAAACAAGTCGATCAATTTCTAAAAACTAAACGACACAATGTAGTGTTTCAAAAACTATTAAAATGAAGTACTACTCGATACCCCTTTCCATTTTAGATTTTTTATGGGGTAGCTTCAAAGGGTAAAGTGTTCAAGTAGGTAAGTCAATTTTTGCATTAAAGGTTGTCCCTCTCGATAATACTTCTTACGTGTTTCAGGAAATTTCTCATAATTTTCTAGATTTCCAGAAATTTACGGTGGGAAGTTTTCAAATGAACACACTGTATGTGCAGTATAATTTATTGTAAAGAAGTACCTCACATAGTAATTATACAATAAAAGCAAACTCCATTATAGAAACTACACATTATAAACTATCTAGCGATTATACATATATTTCTAGGTAATTGTTTACCAATTGTCTGCAATGTGTTTTCCAAGTGCTTTCTAAGAAGACTCGGGACTGGTTCATCAAGTAAGTATTTGTTAATATAATTAATCAATCACATGTGCTCCACATAAAGACGCGTAACCTTCGCGAAATGCCTCATTTTAGCATACGTGTACTAAAAAATTTAATTTATTCTTTATCAAATTCATAATTATTTCTAACCTTTGCTATTCTTCTACGACAATTAAAATGCTTTTTCCATTCTTTTTGTAAAACATTAAAATCAAAGAATCATGAAGGTCCTTTTTTATCAAGTCTGCGATTTGAAACTGCAAATAATAATAATAATAATATATTTCTCCAGATAAGACGTACACACTGATACAAATGTATCCGGACACGTATCTAGAGAGAAACACCTGCCGCACAATATTTTGTTCTAAATAGACGGAGTGTCAGCATACCGTACGGAACAAAATATTGTGCGGCAGGTGTTTCTCTCTCGATACGTGTCCCGATACATTTGCATCAGGGTGTACATACATACGCATAGGAGACGTCAGTTACAATAACAGATAAGTGCATAAATAACAAACATAACATAATCACACTGCCTACAAACTAAAATATTCGTTTAACGAATAAAAACAATTTTCTACTAGCACGCATTTCAATGATTTCCTAAAGGTATTAATAATGTGAATATTTTTGATATTTTGCGGCAAAGCATTAAGTAAATATCTGTACGTTCTTTTCATACTTTGATGTATTGTGGATCGGTATACGAAAGTCATTGCACTTCCGAGTGCTATACCGGTGATATGAAGAATTCCTTTCGGAAGGGTTATTGAATAAATATGTAAATTGCATATGAATATATGTATATACGAGTAAATGTTAGTAACCTATGTTCAACAAATGCACTTCGACAACTATCTCGAGGTTTCATGTTATATATCAGTCTTGTAACTCGCTTCTGGGCGATGAATACTCTATCACTATGCAACCCCTGTCCCCACTGTGATTTATTTTATGTGAGGAAATACTAACGGGTAGTATGTATAAAAAATATGTATAAGAAACTTTATTTATTTCTTTTATCTTCTCCCCTGCAATTCTTTTTAATCATTTAATCTTTTAATTACACATCATCTACACACACACTGTATCTTTGGTAATGAAAGTTTCTGAATGTCACTCTATTCCTCTACGTATAATTCTTATTTTCCCAATTCAAGGGCTAATAGCTCTAGTTTTTTTGAATGTATTTGATGTGTTTTGCTCAATCACAATGGATGTTGTAAGTTTGGAAATGTTCGTCGTCTTGACCAAGTTATTTGTATGCCAGAACTATTTGTTAGGTTAATATAGCTCCATATCCAAGAAAAATACTGCGTAACTGACTTACGCTAGGAATATAAGACCTATCACACAATCAGTTCTTAAAAGCTATTTTATTATCACAGCGGAAATTTAACTACAAAAATTAAACATAAACGCAGTAAAAGAAACCACGACTTTTAGGAAAACTATTGTAATAGTCTAACGGCCGGCAGCATGACAAATTTGGATAATAAAATTTTGCCCGAAGATTGGCCAATATGAAACTTATTCTCTAGCGCTTCAATTTAAAAACACTACACCCACATAAAAAGTAGAGTACAGTAACAAATAAAAAGCGATGAAGAATTTGGTGGTTGAAGAATTAGACGATAAGTACAATTTATTGACGTAAATATAATCTCTATAAAGTTCAATAAAATGTAGTATTTTTGTTTAAATTAATTAAATGTACTTTAAAATAAAATGGTTATTTATTCCATACAAAGTTCTATTAGCAGTTAATTATTAACTGATGGTACAAGGTTTTGTGAATTTACAAAGGTCATAATACAGCATAATTTCTTGTACCTATCTACAGCTTAGTCTGTATTTAGATGCACATGTAGGATTTCTTTAGTGTCAGGCAAAACCATATGATATACATAAATCATCATCGCACATTGCTTTATATGAAATACATATGTAGGTATTTGGTGTGATTATTGTCGCACAGGTTTGTTACGACTACTAACTTGAATAGCCAGTTTCATCACTCATACCCTACAAAGCATCTCCTTTTACACACACTACTTATTTGTCTAAAACATTGCACAATATGGTGTGCTCTCGAAAAATTTATGGAAAGGATACATTTCACTGTAAAAATGTGCTTATTGTAACTATAAATATTCTTTGCAAAATGCTCCATGGAATCATGCTTCCAAGGCGAAGCTTTTATATCCAGTGGTAAACGTTGAAGAGTCTATTCCTAAAGATTTTAACACACTGTTCTACACACAATAATTTTACGAATTATTTTTACCTACTGGTAAACGAGGAAAATGGAAACTATTACAATGTCAAATGAATTACAAACCCAAAAATTTGAATCTAATTATGTGAAAATTTATAATAATATTTAATAATTATAATAATTTTGTTGAAAAATTACATGCAGACAATAAAATTGTTATATATATATAATAGTTTCCTTGCAGTCAAAATTTTCTAATTATTGTAAACGCTTTACATGAATTATTCAATAAATTGTGTGTTCAATCAGCATAACCAAAACTAGCTGTTGAACTTTAATCCTCTTTGTTTCTATACTAATACCTATCTTTACAATAGTTAGTAAAAAATGATAATTATCTAAACGTTCTTGAAAATATTTCTAGAGAATAATTAATAAAAATAATGCAAAAAGTGGTAATGGTACCTCTGCGGTATATAAGCAGTGTTATAACGAGTGAAAGACGTAGTAGTGAATATTGTCTCAACATGATATCAAAAAGAGTATTAGGGTTTTTGCTAATTTGTGCCATTATAGTGGCTGCAACAAGCCAAAAACCTGGTAATTGTCCACCGGTACGTCCTGATGAAGTAGGTCCTTGCGCAATCCTATGTCGATCGGATTCAGAATGCAATGGTAATCAAAAGTGTTGTAGAAACGGTTGTGGAGGATCGCAATGCACGTCTCCTATATGATACTACACTCAACGTATGTATAATACTTTCGGAACAGTACTCCTATTGTACTCATCATTTCTATAACATTAGGTACCATCTTGTTTACATTTTATTTGAAAAAATGAAAACTACGAGATGTTATTTAAAATTTCTAACCCAGTAGTCGCTTTTAAATAATAAGGTCTAACAAAGTCATCAATGCGCTAATTTTATTGATATATCTTCATAATCTTTGGGTCTGAAAATATAGTCAGCGTGAATCGATTTATGTTTATATTATATTCTGATACCGCATGAAATTTCTGTGATTTCTAAATTCCAAAAACTAAAGAATTAAGCGGACAGAATTTTGATGAAGCAACTACTAAAAAAAAACTGTAATTTTTTTTAATGAGGTACCACGATAACAATAGTGTATTAGAAAATATACGCACAGACAAGACTAAATTTATCAATTTTTTGAGTTTTCTGGTCGCCACACCTTACACCATTGAATAACAAGTATTCATATATGTACACATATTAGAAGAGATAAATTTATAATATAATAAGAAACGACATGATGAAGAAAAGTTAAGTAGTAAAATAATAAATAAACTTGCGTAAGCTTTCGTTTTTAACAAGGTAATGTAATAATGTAATTAAGGCGTTTACAATATACATAAAAGCAATTATCGTCAAATAATAGTGAGTTGCAAAAAATACCAGTTTAAATTTACCAAATTAATATTTTATCCATTTTTATAGTATTTTGACACATTTGCCATCATTTTTTTCTGATAAACTGAAAGCGGTTACAAGCAATCAATATTTATATAGGTATGCCAATTTTTTCTAAAAAAGTGAACAAAAACAACACAAAAACAATATGAGAATTCTATAAATATTAACCATAATTTTAAGAAAAATCCGAAAATATACATATACATATAGCATGTATTCATAAATGTTTGAGATCAAGGTGATATTCATGGAACACACTTTTTTATAGGCTGTCGTTGCATTCAGAGAAAATTCAGTTTTAACTGACGAGCACTCTCAAACAATTTTTTGCGCTTTTATACCGCTACCCTATGGGTATTAACTGACTGCTTGAAACGAAGTCAGCCAGAAATTGAACTTGGCTCAATATTTCGTCATTCTCAGTTTTAGAACAATTTCACTCGATTCCGTTAATTAAAGTATTTTCATTGTCTTAATTTTGTTTTATTATGGTCTACTAATAAATAATGCAATAGAATTATTCATGATATGTAACTTACGTAGGTACGCAATCACTGTAAAGAAATCAAGGTGGACTGCCTTCGCATTTACATCCATAAATTAATGCTTGTGGTTTTACCAAGTAAATGTATTTATAGTAACAAACAATTAGCCAAGCGTTCTTCGAATAAATACTGAAGAATAGGCGCAATAAAAGTGTTGGGCGAAGTAGTTACAAAGTCTTGCTGTTTTCTACTATATAAATAGAAACATGCTAGGTGGTCAAAACAGTAGTGGTAGTGACTTAAAAGCAGCAACATGACATCCAAGAAACTATTAAGTTTATTGTTACTTTGTGCTATTATATCAGTTACAACCAGTCAAAAGCCCGGAAGATGTCCGCCAGTTCGTCCTGGTGAGGTTGGAATTTGCGCTGATACGTGTCAATCAGACAAGGAATGTGGGGGTAATCAAAAGTGCTGCAGGAACGGGTGTGGGGCTCGAGTATGCAGATCACCTACATAGTGTTAGTATTTAACATATGCCCTTTTAACAACTTACTGCTTATTATGTTCTGTAAATTTAATCAAATATTTGTACGAGTTTCTGAAGCTAATATTATTCTCTTAGCATGATCGTGATACTGAAGATGTTACGTAATAAGTAACGATGTCACCGTACTATTAAATAATACATGTAAGAAGTAGAAGTTGGACTTCATTTTTGTAACTGTCACTTGTATGTACCCTTGTATGTACACTTCATTAGCGCCTCAAACTATATACATGGTGTATTTGAAATAAAACAAAAAAATATTAAGAATGGTAAGATACAATTATGTAGAATATAAAAAAGAATTGTTCAATTACGACGCAAATGCCAAAATTAAAATCTCCCTTATAAATTGTAATTTGCGCCGCCTATGAATCAAGAATATGTTTACCTACCTCGATCAAAGTAACGCAAGACATCGCAAAAGCAACTGTCGATGTTATGAAAACTACGAAATAACGCTGTTGTGTTAGTTTTTTGAATATCTTTGAATGAAGAGTTCAATAATATCAATGTGATTACGTATAAAAATACTAACGGAGACTAATATTAATAAAGGAACTTTTATTTTAAATATATCCAATCTATGGAATTACTTTAAACAACGATTAAAAATGATTTAACTGTACTAAAAGTAAAACTATTGTTGTGAAATAAAGATAGTTTCTTAGTTGCAATTTTTGTAATCGTAGTCGTATTTTCCTTTTTATTAAAGAATTGTTGGCTCCATGTCTGCAACATCTACATACATTCAACATTCGAAACAGACTGACTCTGATTGTGCGTTGCACACATGTTAAATATCGCATAGGTATATTTGTTAAAACAGTGGCGCGACGAATATTTTATAAATATCTTCGTCATTTTTTTCCTCGCATCTGGGAAACAATTTACGCAAAATATTTTGGATTTAAGTTAAATAAAATAATATCTTTCCATTTTTCATAGTTTTTACTTTTATTTCAAATACACCCTCTATAATTACTACAGTATTAACGCTTTATACTCCAGATAATTATA
>SMLS01073720.1:0-29619 GCA_004785975.1 Popillia japonica
GTAATATACACAGAGCTTTTACTTTGAATTAAAACCCACGTGACCTCTGACGTAAATATTATGTTGGTAACGAAATAAGTGGTCCTACCTTTCTAACCAGAAAGTCGCAAAATAATATAAATAGGATAAATTTTTGCATAGATCATAAAGGAAACCATTCTCAACCCTTATTGTAATAATTTTTCTGTTAGTTACTTATTATTTACTTACAATATAAACCTAATCTGTCAAATTTTAATTGCCAATACGTAACTGAAAATTTCGGTAGGAATTTTATTTATCACCATTACCATGAGGTTAAATGGGTTGCATATCTAAAAGCACTGTATTTTATTCTAATATTGATTTCATTAAAATTTAGTTCAGAAGTTGAGATCCATGTTTGCGATGAAGTGAAAAATGTGAAGAAGGATTTCACTTGCAACCAGAAGCTTCTGGTAGAACAAATGGGTTACTTTGCTGACGTGACGGCGGGCCAAAGACTGGAAGATATGGATATATCTGTACATTGTGATATTGGCATTTTCGAATGGTTAATGCGGTGGGTTAAACGAGACACCATCTTAGAAGGAGATAGGCCCGTCTTGGACATCAACTGCGCTGTACCGGTACTAGTGTCGGCTGCTTTCTTGCAAATGGAACCTCTTCTAGAGGAATGCTTACTTTTCTGCCATGAAAACATGAACGACATACTGAAAACTACGACCAGTTTATCATGTTTGAACGATGCGGTTTTAACTAGGTTAGCTGCCATGTATACCAACGCCGAAGTCGAAGCCATCAAAGATAGAAAGGACAAGATACAGTCCAAGTTATTTTGCAAGCTGATACAGTCATTGTGCGAATCCGAACCGGAATCTTTGAGAGGTCATTTTGCAACGATGGGTAGGATATTTAAATGCAGGTCAGCGAACTACTCTTATATTAATGATATTTTATTTTGCGTCAGAAATCGAACAAACACACGAAGCATATTCGTTTGATCCTAATTTCTGCCACAATTTTTCGTTAGCAATAGCGTTATATGAACAATATGACATGAATCTAACAAACCTACAAAGAAAATAATTATAGCTGAGTGTAGTGGAGATTCTTTGTTCTGTTTGCTTACGTACTAAAAGTTATGTGACAAGCAGAATTAAATAAAAATATTATATATTATATAAAATAGAAATTAAATATCTTGGTTGGTATTTGGTTTTCTCCCCTAACAGTCCTTTCCCTCCAGTTCCACTTTCATGGGAATTGTTGAGTCTTCTCTGTGGACCTTTTAGGCAATTGGAAAACCTAAAATTAAAAAACAGAATTGAGATTGGGAATTGAGTTAATGTTGTTAATGTGCGTGTTTCGGTAGTGGTCTGGTATTTGATAGATCTCTTTCATGTTTGGATAATTGCGTCACTCTTCGCCGGGTGTCCGCGTGAGTACCTTCTCGAAAACCCTTTGCTTGAGTGCAAGTCCTGAGATCACTACACCTGCTGGTATGAAGCTTCGAAGAACGGCTAGGAGCTGCGTTTAGTAAGGGGAAATACTAGTCACGGAAATAGATTTTGCAGGGTAGAATATGTATAGTTGGAATATACAGCACATTACAACGATCGTTCTGTTGCTACCTCACTCTTCAGAGAAAGTCAGCTTCTTATCGAAAACAGGTCCTTCTGGACAGAGGCTGTTGTCTTTGGCTGGACCTAATTATTTACGACTTCCTAGAATTAATCGTCAGACTGCAAGAGCGAAGGAATACTTTAATCCAGTCCAACTGGTCTGGAGCGAACGGATCTGCTTCCATATATACTTACCGTTGAGCACTTGGGCGTTTGGTGATGGGGGTGTCTACGATGTAGATGCTGAATAGTATCGGACCCAGTACCTAAACTTCTAGAATACCAGGCCATAACAATTTTACCTTCTAATAATAGAAAAAGAAATCAAACTCAAGTAAACACAATTGAAAATAAGTTGACAATACGAAAATCATAAACCAAAACATAGTAAAATATCTTACGCGTAGTAACGATTAAGAGTTATTGTCAAAAGATTGCGCTAAATGCGTTTTCTTGCAGTAACTATAACATTCATAAATATTTGACTCCCACAGGTCTATTGTAACACAAAATATTCATTGATAAGATTCTTCTCCTGTACCAGACAGCATTTCCATCTGTGATAATTGCGTTCTGTAACTATGCGAAACCTTCGATTCTTGAAGCACGATCTAAAGCCAGTAAGTCCCACTTTTACTCGCAAGTTTACATTGCGAATTTTGTCGAACATCTTCTGAAGTTCAAGGCTACCATGATTATTATCTGGTTCTTATTGAAAGCTTTGGTAACCCAATCCGTGATATTAAAAACGTATCACGTTGTCGAATGTCCAGGTACATACCAAAACTGATCATTGTTCAAGAGACAAGAATCGTTTAGTTGGTTGCAATCCACCGTAGCACGAAATAGGACAATGAATTTCAGAAATTGTTTGGAAAACATAACAACTGGTAGATCTAGAATCATTTTGTCAATATGGTGCCAAGTGACTCGAAATTTTCTCTTCTGGCTAGGTTTGTTTTGGTCGTTAGCAGTGAAATGGTTCCAAAAGATGATACCATGCTTAATTTTTGACATATGTATGTAGTCGGGTTATTTTAGTATCCAAGACGACTTGACTTGACTTGATCTACAGTTTAACTTCTCCCAACACAATCACCCCTCTGCTGCTTTAGTAGGCTTAGATGTTTCAGCCAGTATCCTTTCTCAGACGATTATCCACCTTTATAGAACGGTATCTAAAACGTTCTATTTCGTTTCGGAATCCGTTTGGCACACAGCCACCTCTAGCGTTTTTTACAGAAGATAATTGCGTTTTCAAGTTTTTGTACCCGACCTCCACGTGGTTATCTCGGTGATTATTGGCTACTAATTTGAAGTCAATTTCTTTTTCTTGGTTATAGAGAAACCAGGAATAATTTTTCAAAAACTTGTTTAATTAAATTTGGCTAAAACATAAATACGGTATGCGGCAAAATAAACAGTACCGAAACGCGCATGTGTGAAATATGGACGTCTCATGGCACGTACCGACTGGTTTCCGAACGTGTTCACAACATATGTGAATATCTTTTAAATGTTAGTTGCTTCAGGATGGTTCTCACTGTCGCAGAAAAAGTTTTTATTGCGAAGCCCAATTTTCGGTCATACGGAAATGGACGAGAAAACGGTCCAAGCTTAAAAGAAGTTGCCGACGCACTTAAGCCTTAAGTCTGCTAAGCTGACAAGCGTGTAAGAGCCAAATACTACGCACGTGTGTTGGCTACGGATTATGAAGACACATCGTTCTTATCAAATGTTTGGTTTTCTGATGGAAGTCATGTTCATTTAAACGGGTACATTGACAAACAGACAAAGCGGTTTCTTGGATTCAAACGCCGCGACATAATCGTCGAACAACCCCTTCATAGTGACCGACTTACCATTTTGTGTGCTGTATCCGCACATGGCATATTGCGCACATATTTCATTTAAGCAAACGATGGCAGCCGATTAACTGTGAATCAGGAGCGCTACAGAGAACAGATCATCACACCATTTCTGCATGATTTTCAGCGATTTTGTCGTGCCAGAAACCTACCACGTAATCTACAATGATTTCAGTAGAACGGAATAACCTGTCACACGGCTGGGGAGTCTCTTCGAATGCTGCGCAATCATTTTGGGGATCGTCTTAATTCGCGTGGCGCTCTCTTCCCATAACCATCTTACTCACCAGACCTAACACCACCTGATGCGTGCATATGGGAAATGCTGACGGAGGCTTTCTTCCATACTCTCTGACATTCCAGAATTGCGGATTAAAATTCGAGGTTTTTTTCGTGCCATGCAACAATTTGTGTTCACAGACGTATTTGTGAATCTTCACGAATGCTACGAATTGTGCTTGAACCTGAACGGAGGGCATCTTGAACATCTGTTTTACAGAGAAAGTCGTCGTGAATAATGATGCAACACCATATAATGTTAAAGTATTGCTATATAATATACATATATAATGTAAAGCAAATACATATATAATAAATAATAAACGTTTGATAACTTCAGTATTACTGTTTATTTTGCCGCATACTGTAGTATTTAAACAATATCTACCAACTTTCAGCTTAGCGGTACTGACTTTATTATATCATCATATGTAATTTATATGTGATTTAGTGGATTTAGTGTTAAATGTAGATTTCTTTTAGTTTTATATTATGTACGAATTAATTTGAATCGACTTCTGTTAAATAGATGATAACTACTACCCATGGAAAAAAATGAATATGCTTGAGTTTTCACTAAGAAAAACTATTTGATTTTTGATGATAATTCCAAAAGTTTTTTTTTAATGATGTGGTGTCGCTTTTAAAAAAATAAGTTTTCACTTTTATTTTGCTCTTGTGCATTATGTTTTGGTTCTAATTTTTCTACTATTGTCTTTATTTCATCAACATTATGATTTATTATATGTAATTCCGGTAGTTTTTAGTAAATTTTCAGATTTATACAAGTAAATAATTAATGGAATAACTCTTAGTTAGAATTTAGTTAGGTACACTTTTAATTTTGTTCTTGTGGATTATGTTTTTTTTGTTCTGAATAAACTTATTTAATGTAACTAAAAATAGCAGTTATCTTATTTTGCTGATACTTTTTTCCACTTCTAGATCAATTATAACACTTTTAATTCGATTAAAGATCAATAATTTATTCCGGAACCTTTATAAATTTTTAGGTTTTCGTTACACAACTTCTTCAGTGGAATAAAATTGACATTTAATTCCTGTCAATTAATAAGCCATGCCTATCAACAAAAGTATCTACAGACAACGAAATTCAGGGAAAAACATGGCAAAAAAACATAGTCAAGAGCTTAATTTGATAAAATTCAGGCGTGATTAGGTGATTAAATTATTATAAATAATACTTGAATTTTCAATATCTAAAATTGACCGCGTTATTTTCTCTTTAATGTATCATTTTATATATTAATCTCTTTTTATAACTACTTTCTTTTTTTAAAACCCTAACATTTTCAAAATCAAGTTATGTCGTAATTCTTTAGAATACTTACACAAAGCAGTTTCAACGGTTATGTTATGCGTTACAGTGTATTATTGATGATTACAAAGTCGTTTTTTTAAGTATTGTCTAGTGTGACCTACGTAACATTTATCACAGTCTTTGCATTCTAATTTATATATGTCGTTACTTTGATTATCTTTTTTAGTTTTGGTTTTTAAATTTGTATATAACTCTGTTAGTGTTTGGTATAAATGTAATTTTTGTGTCTGATTTTTTAAATTCGTATTTAATTTTGTCACTTAAGTCGTTGATGTATCGAATTGTGTGATATATTTTACTATTTTGTTTAGTGCCTGTGTTGTATATTTTATGTATTCGTTTTTTTATTAATTTTTCATAAAATTCTTTGGGATAACTATTTTTGTCTAAAACTGATCTAACTTTGCTTTAATTGTCTTTCGTAAATTAATAGCTTGGTCAACTAAACTATTATTTACGCTTTTTTTAATTTACGGAAGTGTTTGAAAAGTAGTTTAAGTGTCTGCTGCTACTAGTGTCTTTTATGTAAAATTTGTTTTTATGTTCGTGTTATTATGTATTATCTTAACATTTAAAAAAATTATAGAATTTTGATTTTCTTTTTCAACAGTAAATGTTAATTTATTATGATAGGAATTGAATGTGTATAGAATATGATCGATTTTACCTAACGGTATGCGACATATCGTTGGCTTAATAAGAAAATTGCCTAACTCCATTTCATGAAATTTTACAGGAGAGTTAAAAAACGTTTAATTTTGTGGATTTCTCTTACCTATGTGCGTGTTATCTTGTTCAGATACTTCTACTACTCTTACTACTTAATATTTTGACACAGTTTTTAGAAGTCTATAAATAAATTAAAAAAAAAATTCTTGAAAAAAATAATGGAGTTAGGCATATTTCCACATAATTTTTAGATTTCTGTGGCAGTAAGGCAAATTGTTAACTTCCCTGATGAAAAGTTTAACTAATAATAAAAACTTATTTTTGTTTTATAATTTATCGCAATTGGTACAGGTTTTAACTGAAAATATTCTGAAATAATATTATTAATAGTAATATACAAGGTGTATTTGAAATAAAAGTAAAAAATATTGAGAATGGTAAGATGCAAGTATGGCTCACATAATCTTAATATAATGCGGATTTAGGCAGTTTTCTGGCGCTTTTTTACTGACGTAAGTTAGGCAGATTCCTGTTTCGTCATTTATGAGCGTACACAATTTATTTTGATATAGGTAGTTTTCTGAATCGATAGCCACTCATATTAGGATACCGATGGCACTAAAATCCTAATTTTACTAAAAGTGTTAGGCAGAGTTAGGCAAATTTCTTATTAAGCCGACGATATGCAATCATCTACATACCGCTTGTAAAATTCAACATGACAATTAAGTTTATTTAATAATGAACCTTGCTCGAGATCCTCCGTTACCAAATTTGCTATTACAGCAGATAATGGAGAACCCATTGCAGTCCGTTTATTGAAAATAGGTAGAATTTAAGCAAAGTTTTGCAGCCAACATGAATTCATTTTTTGGTAAATTTGTATAATTTTCAATTAAATCCCACTTTTTATCTATACTAGATTCAGCTAAATCTAAAGGTATGTTAGAGAATAATGATAAATAATGATACCACATCTAAACTTATTAATTCGTAATTATGTGGTACCATTTGTTTATTTACAAATTTAGTAAATTCTCACGAATATTTTATACTGTACCTACTCCGAATTTCCTACAATACATATTACTAATTGTAAGAATTTTGGATAAAAATTTTGATAAATTCTACGTACATTGGGAATATTAGGTTTATGAATATTAGGTATACCGTAAATTCCTGGGTTTATACAATCATTTATTTTTAACTCTTTCCAAATAGCCTCGTCTATATCATTACCATTTAACCAACTACTACTTACAATTAGTTGATTATTTTCACTTTGAATTTTGTTTGTGAGATTTTTTTGTAAATAAACATATATGTGTTATTGTCATTTAATAATGAATTCATTTTGGCTTCTTAATCAATTTTGTACATAACAATAGTCTTTATATATATAATATCCTTACTATTTTTTAAAAACCGTTTGGTTTTATTTAACATATACGTTTTAATTCCGTATTTTTACTTTGACTACTATTTCTATTTTTGTAATTGGATATTATATTTACTAACTTGTTCCGCAATGTGTTTTTGTAATCACGCCTGAATTTTATCAAATTAAGCTCTTGACTAGGTTTTTTGCCGTGTTTTTCCCTAGTCCTTGAATAGAATTGATAGAGCTTGACAAAAAATACAGTGATATAAGGATTTTTTGATTATAAAGTTAGTTTTTAAAAAAATATCTTAGATTGTCCACGATATTGTAAACATAATCCTATATATTAGTGAATTTCATTGTCTGTAGATAATTTTGTCGATGGGCATGGCTAGTTGTTTATTAATTGACACGAATTAAATGTTAATTTTATTCCACTCAAGACGTTGTGTAACGAAAACCTAAAATAATGGTTCTGGAATAAATTGATCTTTAATCGAAGTGTTATAATTGAAAAAAGTATCAGCAACATAAGATAAGTACATACATAAAGGTCATAAAAATACATATACTAGAAACAGCAGTTATTTTTTTTCCTTTATACATTAGTGATCTAGTTCAAAATTTAAAAAATACCACACTACGCTCAATCATCAATCACAATTTTTAATTGTGACAGTTCGGCTTCAGAATCTTTGTCATAAACTGTTTATTTGTTATAAAATACCGTAGCTAATTTACATTATACGCCAGTGTTGCCCCAAAAGTAATCCACAATTGGCTCTAATTCCAAATATATTTATTAAAGAGGATACAAGTGATTACATGCTTTTATACCGTGTGGTGATAAAGTTTGGAACCAAGCTCTTATTTGATTAATGCTCGTACTAATTAAAAAGAAAAAAATCTCGGACAGGTCAATTTTATTTTCTTGAATGACAGCTTTTGGCGTACAAATTTTAGTTGTAACATCATTTAATTTTCCGCGATGACGTCATCGCCATTTTTTTTTAAATGAACCCTCATTTTTTTTTTAGTTTTTGAACGATGTACCCACTACTTGAATGATGATCTAAAAACAATCCTACCTTGCATAACAGTTTTCTCGAGAAAAGGTCACATTTTTTAAAATAAAATCAAATTTTATTTTCAACAACACGACCGTCTAAAAAGCAAACAAAAACATAAAACATTTTCTGATTCTTTTCAATACAAAACAAAAAGGAAACATAGCAACGTTGAAGCCAGTCGAAGCTTAATGTTTATTAATATTTGTAGCATGATACTGACGTTCTTACAAATAAAATTTTAAAATCATTAGGTTTTTCGAAGTTTTGTAAAAATGGAACATTTAACTGAACATGAAAGTATAGAAATTTTAATGATGGCTGGGTACGGTGACAGGCAAAGAACTCGTACAGAAGTGTGTGAGTTATTCAACCAGGAGCATCCTGATAAACTTCCAATTGTAAGATCTAGTAAAATAGATAGTTGCAAAATTTATGGAACATGGATTTGTAAAAGATTTGCCTCGACAAGGTCGAAGGTGCCTTGCTTGAAGCTGAGGAGAATCCTCATGCGTCTACCAAACAACTGGCCCTGAACAACGACTTACACCATACTACTACATTGTGAAATTGTTTAAAAAAGAAAAGTATCACCCCCACAAATTACAGCTACTACACGAATTAAATGAGAATGATCCAGGCCGCCGTTTAGAGTTTTGCGAGGAATTGATGTTGCGATGTGATGAGAATCCCAATTTGTTAAATAACATTATTTTTTCTGATGAAGCTACTTTTCATCTCAACTCACTGGACTCAGGAAGTCCACAACCAACGCCGATACAAAATAAATGTTTGGATAGGAATCATAGGACGACAGTTTTTAGGACCTTTCTTTATTAATGGAAACTTAACTGGTGGCCGATATTTAAACCTTTTTCAATTAGAGGTGGTGCCAGCTCTGGCGGCCCTATTTCCAAATAATGAAAATGCAGATGTGGCCCATCCGAGTATTTGGTTTCAGCAAGATAGTGCGCCTGAACATTTTGCCGAAGATGTACGTAGATATCTGGACGTCACTTTTCCGGGAAGATGGATAGTAAAAAGAGGCACAATTTAATGGCCACCTCGTTCTCCTGACCTAACACCATTAGATTTTTTTATGGGGAAAAATCAAGGGTTGAAATCAAGGGTTTACATTAATAGGCCTGATAATTTGGAAAATTTGCGGCAAAGAATCCGCGATGAAATGGCACAAATCAGCCCTGATATGATTAATCGTAGCGTTCAAAGTGTTTATACTCGTGTCGGTAAATGTCAGGTGGCAGAAGGACTACAGTTCGAACATTTAAGATAAACGTTGTTTTAATTTAGTAGATTGTTTTATGTTCTTGTTTGCTTTTTAGACAGTCGTGTTGTTAAAAATAAAATTTGATTTTATTGGAAAAATGTGACTTTTGCTCGAGAAAACTGTTATGCAAGGTAGTTTTTTTTAGATCATCATTCAAGTGGTGGGTACATCTTTCAAAAACTAAAAAGAAATGAGGGTTGTCATTTAAAAAAAATGGTGATGACGTCACGTTACCAAGTGGTTCTTCAGACTTCAGTTTATAGATCCTGACGCTTCAATCAGATGTTTACATTGGCAGCTCCAACGAGCTGTGCATTACTTTTGGAACAACCTCCTTATTAACTATACATATTATCGAAATTGAATGATTTTTCTATCAATAATCAGTAATTTTACATCGAAATAAGATACTATGTAATACGATGCCGCAATGTATAGCTTTATTAGCTTTATTGTAGATTTTGCCAGCAACTCGTTAGCCCGCTAATAGCAGATTTTCTTCCCTGTCTGCCCTGCTGCACTACCTTGGAGTTAGACGGTGTTATGACTAGCAGACATGTCCGAGATAGTAACTGGAATCTAACGGAATACGTTGCTAACCTTCAAAATCAGCTAAAAACATGGAGGAAAGTCTATTGGAGAATGTGGGGCGACACGCACTTCCTCTATTGTTTAACGTGTAAAAAATATTTCCCTGCAAAACAGATCGGTTGGTGCAGGTTTCACCCAGATCCACCACAATATTTTACATTAGATGCACAAAGAGCACCACTACCGGTTGGAAGATATCCCTGTTGCGGCGAAAGAGCTTACAGGTTCCAGTTACTGAGCGACTATTCCGGATGTAAATTTAAAGACCACGAAATCTGCACGAAAGAAACTCGTGATGCTTCTATTTCTGCAATGTTGGAAATGTATAGAAGTCTCATAGAAGAAACGCCGCCGGAATTAATGTTCCCCGAAAGATTAACTCGTTTAGTAGCCAAAGGTAAGTAGTTCGCGAGATCCTTTTTTCGATATTTGTATATATTTTTCGTTTTAGATCCCGGCAATGACGAAGATGGCGCCTTAGAATGTAAAGAAGACATGTGGTGGGAGGGAATCGAAATTATACCGCCCAGACCAAAATTGGGTCTGCTTGGGGTTTTCGACGACAGCGATGATGTAGAAAGCGAAATCGACGATGTACCCGACGATACATTTAGCAGTGATGATGACGTAAGCAGCACTTCTTCCAACACATCTTCAACCGACAGCATCGGTAGTGAAGAATGTACAATAAAAAAGGTTCACTATTTCGTCCGGTAACCAATTTTAAAGGTGCTTTTGATTGTGTTTTCTAGGTGAAAGTTCCTCTAAAAAGAAAGAAGTTAAAAAAAAGAAATTGCAGACTTTGGCAACATAACATGTCCGCTAGAAGTAATCAAGATATACAGAGAGCTTATGAGGAAATCGCTTTGAAAGATATGTTGTCAATCTTAAATAGACGAACGATCGCATCAGCTGGGGTTCACAACTCAAAACCTAGCAAAGCTTTTTCGAGACATATTACTCCTCCAGGTAAATATAATAATTATTTATATTTTATTTATATATCAATCTCTTTTGCATAGAGTTATACTTGACAATCGTTGGTCCTCATTCTTATATATACATTTTTTTTATTTAAGGAGGAGTTTGGGTTAGATTGGAATCGGAGTGGCGTGATGCGAATTCGGGAATCTCCAACCAAAAATCGAGGGGATACGGTATTAGAGCAAGAAGTAGAAAATAAAGTAGGCTGTATCTATTTCTTTTTAAGACTGTTTAGTATTGTGTTTTAGTAAATATAACGTTTTAAGCTCAAGTTCTACATTTTTGTTAATTCTACAATGACACCTTTTGAAAATCTTAACGTTTCGTGTTAATTGATGCAACGAGAATGATACTTTGCAATGTTTAAATTTTCATAATTAATAAGTATTCATAATTAATTTCGTGACTACAACTTTTAATTAATTCAGGGCACGTGTTTCGACAACGCGTGGGTCGTCATCATCAACCTAAAACCAAGTGAATAAAAATTTACAAACTAACGTTTAAATAACATTCCTTCTACAAAACATTTACAAAAGAGCAATAAGTTAAAAGTGACCTAATCGTTAAGCTATGTTAAAAACAGGCGACCTTTCAGTGGATTTTAAACAAGACAGAACTTTCTATAATCACTGGTTTCCGGTTCATTAGATTCTCATATTTGCTGATGGAGATGCTTTCATACGCATTTATTTATCGTGGCGAAGTAATTGCTTTTATTAACTTTCTGTATTGATATGGTATCCGTTCTTGATAAGATGTTGCGCTACTGCAGAAGAATCAACCCTTCAACTAAAGCATTCTAGCCTAGGTTATTGTCAGAAATGAAATCACACGAGAGCAAATGGACGTGCGGTCTAAGATAAGTATGTTAGGTGTCTCAGGAATCACCCACCTATCTATAGGTAGCTACCCGAAATTTTGCACCGAATCTGTGAAATGCTCCAGTTGAAATCATCCTTCAAAAAGCACTGAAGGCACAACCTACCAAACTTTTAAAGCGATCATGGAAGCCAAACAGAGAAAACCCACGTCAACCACCGAGTGGAAGACAATCCATAGAAAAGCAATAGACTCCCTCTCTAACGCACAACCCGCAGTCCGAAAGGCGACCAGTCTCGATGCTGTTAATCTCTCACCTCCGCTGGTGGTACTACCCAAGAATTACGACCACCATTTCGCCGGAGCCGAATATGAAGCTGCAACAAGACCCTGCGGACAACTATCAAAATACCAATACAACACACAAAGCAAGACAACTGCTACAGCTTTGCACCGCAGCCGTATACGCGAAAGAGAAAGAATAACGGGCGCTCGAGATACTACGGAAAATAACAAGAACACCGAGCCAAAGTAGATCGTGGCTGTAAAGGAGTCATTCATTTTTTTAACGATCCGTTATTCAGGATTATCTTAAGATCGGAGTTTGCTATTTGCAAAAATTAAACTAGTTATAAAAAGGATGTGACATGGACGTGACCTAAGAAATATACAGGGTTTCCACGGCCGAGCGGAACATAGGGGGGATACATACAATCGGTTTTCGGTGTATATTATTTCCCTAATAATACTTCATCCAAATTTAAATGCAAACGATGCACATTTCCACTACCATAGTACAAAGAAAGGCATTTTAATAAAGCCAGAAAATTATTATTTTTAAATTTATTGCACGTGAATTTCTAATAAGGCTGTTAACATATGACAGGACTGTAAGCGGCCGTGGCACAAGCGTTTACACAAGGGCTTAATATCGCAATGCACGGATTTTTTAGGGTTCCAACCCTTACAAATAAATTTTGTGTTTTAATTTTTTTATCTTGAAGAACAATGATTTTTACAATAACAAAAAAGGTCGAGTGCTATTATGTGTTTCGCTTTTTAATTAAAAATTAAAAAAAAACAAAATTCATCTGTCGGGATTCGAACCCTAAGCAATTCGTGCATTGCGTTATTAAGTCGTTGTGTGAACTTCTACGCCATGGCCGCTTGCAGTCCTGTCACATGTTAACAGCCTTATTAGGAATTCACGTGCAATAAATTTAAAAATAATAATTTTCTGGCTTTATTAAAATGACTATCTCTGTACTATGGTTGAGGAAATGTTCATCGTTAGCCCAGTAATAATATGTGGCATTTAAATTTGGCTGAAGTAGTATTAGGGAGATAATATTCACCGAAAATCTATTGTATGTATTTTCCCTATGTCCCACTTGGCCGTGGAAATCCTGTATGTACAACATTACCAAAAGCTTACAACTGTACAACAAAAAATTGCTTTATATATAATAAAAATTCAACATATTTTTATTACTATGTATTGTAGTTTCTGTACATTCACTAAATGGATTCATCAGACTTTACAATACGATAATTTATTAAGTTATAGTATTTAGATTCTTGCAGTAGGTACCTATGTATCTCCAAGAATATAAATAAGGACAATTTGGTGGCTATGTGCTTGATTCAATTTTGTCTATTTAGGTTTTCATCAACTTGTGTTCAAATGCTATTCATGTATATCGTAAAATAATAGTTAAATACAACTTCCTATAGCTGTTTTTTGTACATTATTTATACAATTGCGGTACTGTAATAAACTGAGCATATTCAAATATTAATACTTTCAAAAAAACTGTACTGAGGATTCGCGTATTACCTCTGAGTATCAGAGTAAAAATTGCTTTTTCCAAAAAATCTTAGGAAAGAATACAGGATGTAAGCGGAGATATAACCTGCTTCTGTTAGACAGTTTGTTTATTTCATATGTCCGTGTTATGTTGTAATAACAAACGAAGTAAAATTATGCTATGAAAACCCCAAATATTTTACCATTAAGGTGCCAAATTGTTTTATTGTACAATCAAGGATTAACGCAAATAATTAAGTGAGAGTAACTAAGAAATTCAAGTTTACCATATTTGGAAATCGTTAACGTTAGATCTTAACAATTTTTAATTATCAGCCATGGTGTGATTTTCGACGGAGCATGTTTATTTCAACAGATAGGCAAGTTAATAATAAGAAATTCTCGCATGAGATAAAACTAAGAAAGCTAGGTTGTTTCGATAAGAATAAACACAGTGCTCCGTGGAACGTGGTGGTGGAAAATCAATCTTCGCATACTTGTAATGAAGGGGAACTTAATTTATTGAATAAAGGATTGAAGTCCGGTTTGCAGACTCCTGAGTCGGATGTTGAATGGGTTATTACCGGAATAGAATCTTCTATCCTTCGGTTACCGGAGCCCACAAAGCAGTTCGTTGGGGAGTACATAATCCGAGTACATTAAAATTATGAAAAGTTTGCGAGAAAAAGATTATTTTTATTTGAAATCCAACAAAGGGAACAAGGTTGATATTTTACATAAAGAGGACTATTACGATAGGGTTAAGGACCTATTGAGTAGTGATCCTTATAAATCAATTAGTAAAAATCTTTTGCCGAAAAAGATTAGAGACCTAAACAATGTGTTTAAAGTACCTATACAACTTTTGTTTTTTTTAATTTTCCCATGGGCGGGTGACCCCGTACGGCCACTCGGCCAGAAAGGCCTATTGTGCCCCCATATCGTTTAGGCATTCCATCCCAATTGCACCTGTGAGAAAAAGTGTGCGAACTGGTCGAGAGTTCATTTCTCTAGTTTTGGTTCGTCCAATCTAGCGACCCCAAAGTAGCTCCGCCTTTCCATGTCCCATGCGGAGCAGTCGGAAAGGAGATGCACGGGAGTTTTCTCCACGTCCGCGTAGCTTCTGCACTGGGGAGAGTTTGCTAAGCCTATGCGAAATAGGTGTTTGTTCAGTGTGCAGTGCCCAGTCAGGATACCTGTTAGCATCCTTAACCTGGCCCTGCTCATCGAGACGGCTTTTCGGAGCCTGTCCTGGTACGGGTGAACACCCAGGATGTTGCAGTGTCTCATTCCAGTAAGTCCCCTCCAGTGGCACCGGTGTGTGGCAGCGAGCTGAGTTCTGACGAAAGCCTTGATGCAACCATAGGAACTTCCACACGTCGGTTTCGGACTTATGTGTAGTCGTTCACTGGCTGCTCTGGCTAGCTCGTTAGCAATTTCATTCCCCCTGATCTCGGAGTGGCCCGGCACTTATCTCAGCGTGACGCTGTGAAGTTCAGCCAGTTGTTTCAACTTCCTGTGGCAGTTTCAAACTACTTCGGAATCAAACTTGACAGCTTGTAGGGCTTTGAGGGCACTCGACTGTCCGATAAAATTTCCACCACTTCATTCCCATGCGAGGATTCCTTTCGCGCAGGTCTGAATGGCTATAATTTCGGCCTGGAAGAGGGAAGGGGAGGACCCCAGGCTGATGGATTCACCATGTGGCTCCCCGTCCCTCCAGATTTCAATGCCAGTGCCATTTGGCGTTTTGGAGGCATCCACAAACCAACGTTGAAGCTCTTGCTTGCGTTTGCGGATGTCGGTTATAGCAGTCTCTCTGGTGGGGATAACTACTTTGTAGTCTCTAGTGAAACTAAAGATGGGCGGGATCCTGTCCGGCCTAACGGACAGTGGTGCCGTATTTTCGATGTAGGTGAAGATGCCCGTATGGTCACCGGTTCTTGGTAGAACCGGCGTCACTATGGTTAGTGACGCCTTTGCATCCACTACATTTTAACCTGTAAGCCCCTAAGGCAGCCTCTGACCACAACGCCAGGTACAGCGGAGGGAGACCAAGTATGGCCTCCATGGTCGCCGTCGGCGTCGAATACATGGCTCCCGTGATGCCCAAGCAAGCAATCCTCTGAATTTTGTTCAAGGTACTTACCGCATACCCTAGGCTGGATTTGTGCCGCCAGACCAGTGAAGCGTAAGTTATGGAGGGTGTTATGACCTTCGTGTACAGCCAATACACCATTTCAGGTTTCAGACCCCACGTTTTGCCAAACATTGCTCTGCAGGCCCAGAAGAATCTCATCGCTTTGTTCGCAACAACTTTGTTACTACCGATATTAGATGTAAGTTACATGTTTCCAACCCTATTATCCCGAAGTTATACTGTTTACCCAAAATTCACAAAACTTGTTGATTCGGTGGAAGTCGACTTGCAAGCTTTCCAAATGGTTAACCAGTGAATTTAATAATTTGGCTGTACAGCAACCCAGTTTTTCAGTCAAAAATTCATTAGAATTTATTAAAGAAATTCAAAATATTCCGTTGCTGGAGGGCGAAATATTAATTTCATTGATGTTAGTTCCCTTTTTCCTAGCGTATCTATTCCAAGCACCTTGACATATACCTGCAGTACTTGTTGATTCAAAACAATTTGAGCCAATAATGCGTCCAGGAATATATTCGCCTAACTGACATCTGTATGAAGCAGAATATTTTTCAATTAAACGGTAATGTGCAGCTGGAAGGGACGGCAATGTCCTCCTTGTCACTCTTTTTAGCTAACCTTTTCATGAGCCCTTTTGAAAAGGAATCGACGGGCAAATATTTTCCTAAGGTTTGACTAAAGTAGGCGAATGACATTTTCGTGATTTTCAGCACCAAGAAATGTAATATTGACAATTTTCTTAACAGGTTAAATAATCGGTTTGAAACCATAAAATTTAAGTACATATTAAAAAGGGAAAACGGTCAGCTACCCTTCCTAAATAAGAATCGTTTAGAATTTGACTTATATAGGAAAAAAAACCAGTAGGTAGACTTCGCTGCATTGCTTCAGATTCCCATCATTGGTGCCCAACACAAAATGGCAACTCTGAACTTTTTGGTTCCTAGCCTGCTCACCTTTCTCTTGAACAGGGTTAGGTATGCAAGAGCTTAAAGCCATAAAAGACACGCCGCTAGGTGTAGTGGTTTCCAACCTCAGATTATCTATAAGTTAATTAGGAAGTTTAATTATAAGAATTTTTTGAAAAAATCCACGACTTTTCGAGAAGATGTCAGAACCACACTTTTTGTCCCCTTACCTTTATCACTAAAGAATTGAGTAAAATCTTCTAGGCGCTGGATTTTGGGATGGTTCAGACCCTAATTTGAGCGGTCTGATCGGTAACCCTAAAGATGAGGTACAGCATTTGGAAAAGTCGGGGATTTATAGAATTAATTCTGTAAATTGTAGTCAAGAATACCTATAATGGGCAAACAAATGACGTTCCCTCTCAACTATAGGTACAAAGCCCCATGTGGATAATCGTACATATAACAGAATTGAGAAGTCTACGATCATAATATTGATCACTCTAATGCAAAAATTAATTCGACCGATTAGTAATTGTAAATTTCTAAATGTTTTTGAAAGTTTGGAGATTCACTAACACAAGTCGTGTTTAATTAATAGGAACAGCGGGCCTATTCCACATTCGTCATTGTTTTCGTTAATGCGAATCGGATTGCCGTTGTTTAGTTGTAATTTTTAGATTACTTCTTAAGTTTGTTCTTGTAATATTGTTTAGTTTTATTACCGCCTTGATAATGACACTATTGCTGTCGAAACGCGTTGCCACTTATCAAACTATGTGGTGTCCTGTGAGTGATAGTGAATTAGTTAAATGATATCGAAGGCTTCCACGGCCCGAGTCTCTATAATGAGGGTTTCCGGGTGTTGACCGTGTCATGGTTAGTAAAATATACAGGGTGTCCGCGCAATACAAAGCATCCTTTTAAGGGATGATAGCTACAACGATTTAGAAACAAAAACATATAATACACCTTGGGTCTACCTGTAAGCGTAAACGAGAAAAAAAAATATTTCTCATGTCACAAACTTCGACGCATACTGTACAGCGCCAGCTGATTAGTAAGTCGCAACACTATTTTCCTCGAAAGATAAGGGAAGCGATCGAGATCAAAAAACATCCTCAGAATCTCAATCGCGACGATGGTTACCAACTCTCTAGCATTTGGAAACCGGTCCTTTCCGCTTCAACGGCCAGTGTTCACTGATCCGCATCGCTGCACAGTCGTATATATACTCCTGCAAATCGGTCTTTCCTTGTCAGAAGGTTTTCGCCTCTAGCGTGGTTGACACGTCGAGTTACCGTGACCTTCTGACGCCCCTTACCTACCACAAGGTTTTCGTCTCTAGCGTGGTTGACACGTCGAGTTACCGTGACCTTCTAGTACCCACCCAGTTAACCCCTTTTGCTCCTGAAGAAGCCACTTACATTAGTGGCGAAACGTCGAGTTTATTGTATATCTTGTGCATTTTATTGTCTTATTTTGTACTGTATATATTTTACTAACCATGACACGGTCAACACCCGGAAACCCTCATTATATAGTGAATTAGTGTTCTAATACGGCACCAAGTGATCCAGTGAATATTTGTATTTGCGGTGTGCGCATAGTTCTTCGTGTTGCTAGTGAGCTTTGCGATCAACCTAGCACGGTAGTTTCGGTTTACAGTACGAAGACTGTTTACTAATGGTTGCAAATCTATGAGCCCGCTAACCACGACGAAAATCTTTGCTCACTGCAAAGCATCGCAAACAGCGTCTTGAGTGGCTACTTTAGGTAGTAGGTATGTTTTTTCGGCGCTTGTCGCGTGGGTAACTATTCTGTCTTGACGATTCGCTGATTGTGCTATCAGCTTGTTCAGACAGTCTTGAGAAAACTTCTGAAGAAGCTGATAGCACAATCAGCGAATCGTCAAGACAGAGAATAGTTACCCACGCGACAAGATCCGAAAAAACATACCTACTATGGATTACAGTTGTGAAAGCCTGCACTCTACTACTTTCTTTTTTTAGCATCCGTCATATATCAACAATCATGCTCGGGTGCTCTATGCGTTTCTTATACCTACCTGAACACAGCATAACTTATATTCTAGTATTCGGGGCGTGCCTATTAAATCTGGAATGATCTGGAAGCCGACACGTTTGGTGGAGGAACGGGGAGACATATTTGCCACAATTGTATTATCCCTACAGTAAACTATGCAGAGCCCATTATGATTTGGGGGTGTATGACGTCACATAGTGTCGATGAGGAGTACGTCCGAAGAGCGCATGAATAATGTAAAGCACATCGATATGTTAAAACAGATATTGGAATCGTCAATGGTAAAATTTTGATACTATTCACGCACGATACTAATTTCAACAAGACAACGCCCCTTGCGACACAACTCGCCAAATTGTTAGATACTTCGCGGAGAATCAGATACTGCTGTTAATTTGGTCACTACGGAAAGTAAAGTTGTAGTCCATTGAAAATTCGTGGCATATTTTAAAAGAAAAGATCCGACAACACTAGCAGACGTCAAAACTGGATCTCAAAAAACTAATTTTGCAGGAACGGTTTATTTCTCCGGAGATTTGTAGGAACTATGCTCAAAAGGGTAAAAACTGTAATTGGCGCAACAGGGGGAAGCATTATACGTTAGTATTAACAATAAAATTATGCAATAAACTGCACTGACTTTTGTTAAGTTCTATTTCGCGTTAAATTACTGAACTACCAAAAGAGAATTTACCCTGCCTATACCATATGACCATAACTGTATTTTAAAAGAAAAAAAAATGATAAATTTTAGTAGGTATTGTACT
This sequence comes from Popillia japonica, assembly GCA_004785975.1. Lineage (NCBI taxonomy): Eukaryota > Metazoa > Arthropoda > Insecta > Coleoptera > Scarabaeidae > Popillia > Popillia japonica. The sequence goes on from SMLS01073720.1 coordinate 19,585, forward strand.
AAAAAGAGGTTATTTTAATGCTTTCATAACAAAATTTATTTAACTCTATTAATTAAACTAAAAAAATCATAAATTGAAAAGAAAACCTTATAAATCCACCCTTTATTGACTTACAAATGTACAACAATAATATAATCAATAAATGATGGTAATCTGTTCTTTAATTTAAAACTTCATACGATGAGGATACTGTGAGGACCTAAGACCAAACATCGTCGCAAGGTATGCGTACAATAATTTACGGTCAGGATTCTTTTTAATAGCTCCAATTATTTCTTTATCAACTAGTTTCTGATCAGCTTTCCTTTGATCACTAACTTTGTATAACTATAAAAACAATAAATAAAAAAATAAGTTACTTTACAACAAATTAAAATGTAACTTGCCTCTTTCCTGACGGAAAAAATATCACCTTCCTCCTTCTTCGCACGCTTCTTCCTTTCTCTTCGGAAATAGGTATCGTTAATGGTATTAGGAATTTTAACTCCACTAATGTCTATTCTAGTTTTTGTACCAATGACATATCTCTGACTGATACGTCTTAGTGGGCAGGCATTGATTTTAAACGGTCCTGTAATCAAGAGAAGTCCTGAGTACAGCTGTTTAAGGAAAACAACTCGTTTTCCTTTATGTGGACCAGCCAATAAAATCAAGATGGTACCAGGCTTAATCGACGTACGTAAACTACGTTTATGTTGCTTGAAACATTTCTTTGCTGGTCTCTTAGAAATCCTAAAACATTTTTTTTAATAATCTTCAAATTTTAAACCAATTATCAGAGTATGTATTTGATTTAAAAGTATCAGTGAATAAAATTCCTTCATATAATATATCAGAGGTGTCCTAAGGTAATAAATATCATCATAAAATAATTAATTGTTATAAATTTTAAATGTATTAATATAAAACTTACTTGTCTTCTGTTGGGTAATAATTTCTGCGTTTCTTTAGTACCACAATACGTTTTTCTCCATTCTTTTCACCGCCGATTGGTTTGACAGCAGTGAGTGCTTTAACAGGCTTCTTTGTGGGTGCAACTTTCTTTCCCACAAATTTGTACAATGCTTTCTTGTGGTACACTCTAGTCCTGGAAAATCTGTAAATTCCATTTCCTAAATCATAATTTCGCGGTTTACCAATTTTTGGCTTTTTTGCAGCAGGCTTTTTATCGCCCGTCGCGGGCTTTGGTTCCGTAGGTGCCATCTAAAATTTAGAAAAAAAAAGGATCAGTACAAAACTTCAGATATTAATGCAACTTATAGGTTATGTATCTTTCAGATTCGAAAAAAATACATCAAAATTACACTCAGAGGTGTCCTAAGGTAATAAATTCATCATATTTATGTTAAAACTGGCAATAATAGGAATTTAGAATACCGAAGCTTCCAATATTCATAGTCAACACAATGTTTACTATCACACATGTTATTTATAAATTAATTTATTATCGTCGCACTAACATTATTATCTTAAAATAAAGGTATATTAATTCAGTGCCACACTTAAATAACGTTATTTTTTAGGATTAACGATGGTGAAATAAATATAACTTTAGGATGATTTAGATTTAAAATAACTACAAAACAGTACTTACTTCGCACAGCAACTATGGGAAAAAGGAAAGAACGCATGCGTGACAAACTTCAGATTAATACGAGCTGCCAACTACGCGGAACCCGCTGAACTACGCAGAGGACCAACATAATTATTTTGGTGTATTCTAAAATTCAAATAAATGACAATATACCGAATATACCTAATCACATAAAATGTCAGATTTAAATATTGTTTGTGTGATAAATATCTTCTATCTTGCGTTAAATCAATTTCAATATAATTGCAAGTAATTGTTAAACGTTACGCTATATAGAATCTAAGAATTTCGTAGTTACTATAAATTAAAGTTAAGTAAACAATAATGGACGCACAGATCTTATATCACTCAACAATAACTAAAGACATTTTTTACCAACATCGTGTTATTTGTTTATGCATATAGATATCGGTACTCTTCGTTTATTAATGCGTTATTACACTCTACAATCTGCAATTGCAATATTTTATAGCACCTACATACAATGCTTTCATTTAATACCAAAACCCACGAGACCTCTCTAAGATAAGCAACCCATTCAACAGTACGGTAATATTTAAAAATAAAATTCCTGCAGACATTTTTATTTACATATTGACAACTAAAATATTACAGCTTAGGTTTATATTGTAAATAATCACTTGCGCCATTTAAAAGCACTCCGCTTCGCGTCGTGCTTTAAAGGCTTACTTATACACTTATATTATAATATACTATTATTTTATCTCAACCTCAATCATCAAAATAATAATGACATTTGTCCCTTCAATAATTAAATAGATTTTGTTTATTATTCTATACATATTACACACAAAACTTTTTTGTACCTATGTACACCTATTATTAGTTACGGTATCATTAAATCTGTTTGTTTAGTGATTCGTATGCTATTCAACAAACATTCCTTAGAAAAATTGTAACATTGTGTAATTGTTACTATAGCGATTATATAAAAAAAGACCAATCTCCAATACTCTTCCTAAGGGCCTAAGTAACTTAATTTTTCAGGGCCAATGCTAACCATAGGACATTTTCCTAGGACTTATCTAACATTTTTTTTAATTCTTTGATTAAATATAAACTTTATTTTTCATGCGAAAAATTAAACTTATTGCTAAAATAAATATAGCTGAATGTGCCTGAATATACCCTTTGGATATGAACGTTATCGGATAAAAAATGTTATTTGTGACAGTTTGGAAAAGTTAACGGTTTTCTAAATCTCTCAATTTTCTCAAAACTGTTCTTACAATTCGGGCACGTTGACGCTGACGCCTCTTTATCCAAGCCACAGATATATGAATGGGATAAATTTATTTTGAGTGGTTCTGTATATGTTTGGATTAGCTTCATTGGCCCAGCACTAAGTACCGGGCACACAAAAAATTAAATTAGACTCATTTGAGTTGTCCCTCTCCACGGAAATCTTTAGTAAAAGGCGAAAGATTTATTCGCATTGAAGAGAGACCAGAGTGCCCATTGTTGGATTTCAGTCCGATGTTATCTACAATTAATCTGTAATAATATATAGCAACTACCGGGACGACATCTATTGTGAATCGTTTACAATATCGATCGTCATTTTCGTGATGGTGTCCTAGATGTCGCGGTAGGATAATGTGTTTAATGTGATCTAAAGTCACTATAAACCTAAAAACGAGGTTATATAGCCAAACGTTCAACTTTATATTAAATTTTATAATTTATACCAAATAAAGTACTATATACATTAACTATATATATACTATACTATTCTATATGTACAGCGTTTGTAAAAAGTCCCGGAACGGTCGAATAACTTTGTTATTTGAAAATTCTGATTTCTGAAATTTGGTATGGGGGTATAGTTAATATAAATGCATTTTATGCAATACAGTTTATATTTTTTTCACTTCCGGTTCAATCGGCAATACGTCCAACTTTTTTTTTTAACGGAACGCCCAGATTTTTTTAACACTTTTGAATGCAAAATAAAAAACTACGTTTAGGAAGTATTAAGATGTTATATACATTTGTGAAAGATCTTACTCTTAAAAAAGACAAAAGCATGTTTCTCAACCGCGTGCTTCTACATTATTTAATAGCACATCTGCCTGCACTTGTGTCACGATAGCGTTGAACTATGTAGGTATATATGTTACATACACACCTATGTATCTTCTGTGCGCAATTAAATCTCATCAATCTTTGATCAAGTAAGGAGTCAAAACTGTGTTGGTGATTCACCCCCATAGGTTTTCATTTGTTTCAAAGCGATCTAGCAATCTCCGCTTCTGTTGAGCGACATTATAAGTAATATGTAGTCTTGAAAGTGCTTTATTACATTTTTCTCTACATAATTTGAGCAAATTGACACATACATATACACCAGCTGGATTTAACTATCATATGGATTTTTTTATAAACATAATATATTTTAGAAGAATTAGGTAAAACTGATTCTCAATTTTAACTTAATCTATAAATTCTCGCAAAATGTAAAAACGACAATAAATATTGCGCGAATGCAACCAGTAGCGATAATAACACGTTAAAGCAAGCCATGTGAAAATTCCGAAAGATTGACAAAAAAAATGTAAATTGCAACATTCCTAGAAAACGTAAACGCTCAGGAGAGTTTCAGGTAGTTCATCTGTTAAAATTCTGGATATATTGAACAAAATTAACAAATATTTTAAGTAGAACTGATAGATAGATATCCTTTAAACAATTTTGTTACTACTGCAGACACAATAATCAAACTTCTAACTTAATTGAATGTATTATATTTCGTAAGGCGATTTTAGCATCATTATCTCTGAAATGTTCTAATATACTTAAAGTCTTTTCAGAAAATTCATTTTGTAATAATATTGTATCACTCAAAGCTACACTTTTTTGCAATTTACTTCGGATGTCACTATCATCAAAATTACTTTCATTATTGATGACGCGTTCAATTGTCGAATAAAATGTTGGATATCTCTGCAGATGAAATAACATTGGTGCACTAATTGGGCTTATTTTTCTATCGGAAAATACCGAAGTATAATCACGAGCTGCTTCCAAACTCAGCGCTAAATACTTTCCTAGTAAGAAACCTTTCATTTGGAAATCTTCGTCGTGGCCGGCTAACAAAAGTACACCTTTGCACGCCTTGCCTAATAAGCTGGCACCGCTTAATGTACTTCTTAAAATCCATTCTGTCTTAGCGTTTCCTAAAAAGTGTGTAAAACTCGAAGGTCTTATACCAAATTCGGCAGGAATTTCGAATTCTGTATTTTTTTGTGTAGGCTTACTAGGGAGTGGTTTATTATTTTTATCTCTCACGCCTATGAACTCACTTTCTGCTAAATCTCTAACAGCAGATGAAATCAAATCATTTAAATCATGGTCTTTGATGGATGCAAGTTGCTGATAACTATTACTTAAGAGATAATCACCACATAATAAAGCAACTTTATTACCAAACCTCATATTTGGTACATCTTTGGTATTGTCGTCAATAGTTATTAAAGTTCTATGAAGTAAGTTGCTAGTTTTTAACATTTCTGTAACCTCTCCTACTATTCGTTGGCTATGAAGCACACCTGAAATTAATAAATATGATTGTAATCTATTTATCTATAGGGTGTTCTATTCTGCGTAAGCTGACTTAGCAGCTAAGAAAGTTATTGTTGTTCTTACAATACATACATCAATCTATAAACCCACCACATTTCATTTAAATTGGTCAGAACCACTTGGCCGTGTTTCCTTGTTAATAGTCAAAACCATAGAAATTATATATTTTGAAGTCGACATAAAATTACAAAAAAAATATTGATAGACTCCATCACAATTAAACAAACATAAGATAACACTGTCAATTATGCAATGGTTATATTTTTGTTTCTAGAAATATTTCTATTATAAGTGCCACAAAAGTTCATTTATTTATAAAACGTTTGAAAACATTAACGCAAAACGACAACCAGGAAATAATGGATTTAATTAAACATTAAAATTAGTTTCATATACATATCTATCTAGTTTTTGTCTAGAGAGATAAACCTCAAGTAGTATGTTGCGCAATGGTTGCGATGTACCTACTTCGCTTTTTCCACAACAGGCATGAAATGCTTATTCAGCTTAATTTAAATCCTGTGTAAGTATGTATTTTTATCACTTTTTTGTACTTATCTTATTTTCCTGATATATCGAATAAATTTGATCTTTATTCGAAATACCAGTGTTGTAATTGACCTAGAAGCGGAAAAAATATCAGGAAAATAAGATAAATTTAAATCCTGTCTGCTATAGATTCAACATCTAACGTTTTTCACACGGTAAACGGTAATACAATTGAACAAAAAGTTCATACGTACATACCTGCAGTTTTATCTTGATCAATATCTGTGAAAGATTTGATATGTCCTCCAGCCTTAGATACCAGTAAAACAATTAGACCCCAAGAAGGTTTCTCACTATTCAATATTAAATCACTGGAACGAACTCATTAAAACAGAGGAAAGAATGATTTATAAAGAACCTTACCGAGCTAGATTCTGCAAAGGATGGTTTGTGCCGAGTAACTTTCGCAAATGGGAAGCAACGTGAGCAATTTCTTCGCTTAACAGCCATCTCAAATTGAGAAATGATGTTGGATAACCAACTACCCTTTCAGCTTCAGAAATGGAAGTATCTCGGAAGTGCTCGTGCTTTTGGTTACTACTCGAATACGCAGAATATTTTAGTCTTTGAGAGATCCTAAGTGGATACCAGAAGGATCGTAGTTGAGGCATTTCTAAAAGTAACATAATTAATTAATACAATTCATTTTTTAAACGAACCTACGTATTCTCTAATACCAAACAATAAAACGGATTCTCATCACTTTTTCAGTAATTAGCAACATTGCTACATTTAAATTATAAATGACAAATATATAAATATAAATACTATTTGATTTTTTTATCCGTGGTGACGAGCAAGAACTAGCTCGGTAGATAGTGTGTAAACATTTTTTTTGAACTCGCTTATGAAAACCCGTCATTTCGCGCACGCATCCGCGTGCGGAAAAGTGTTTTAAACATTAGTGCGGAAAAGTGCTACAGTAATTTTTACAATAATTATACTGTTCAAGTATTCGAATATCGATTACCACAAACTTAGTTAATGAAATCTTATAAATTTTGTAGAATTTATTAAAAACTTGAAAACATAAATGCTGCCATCTATTACTTATATTCTTAATTATCAATTCTAAACTTATAACTATAATCATAGCCTAAAAAATATTACCCCAAGTAATATCGATATAAATATTGATTATTTACTAAAAAAAATTGCTCATTTGTTTTCGCACACTAGGTAGGTAAATAACTACTGTACGCCTTGTTACAATATTACCTCGCTGTAAGTAATATTGCGTTGTTCATTATTGCCCAACAACGAATGGTACTCGACCGGAGGACCTATGATGGACCGGCGCGTCGCAACATGGTCGCAACTGCCGACTAACTACGTTATATCTGGTTCCCTCACAAACAGAGTTCGACCAATCGTACTTCTCCGGCTGTAAATATTGAATATGATATACCGGTTCCGGCAGGCTTCTATGGTCACCCGATTTCCGATATTGCACGAGCTCGTGAAGTTACTGGTTGACTGTCGCGATATACTGTGAGTAGTCTGCAGTATCTATTCACTATAACTAACTATAACACATTATTTATCATACTTGCAAACGTTAAATATCTGTCCAAGATGCCTATGATGATGAAGTGGTTGAAAGGAACACCCGCACATCATACGCGCCTATCTTCTTATTACTTGCCGCGCTTGTTCGTGCAATGTCGGGTGACAATAGGAGCGCACCGGTACCTGTATAAATAATCAAAAATAATCTTATTTAGAAATGTGTACATATATACAAATTACGACAGACTATATGAATGGATGAAAATTACATGAAACCTTCATGCTAGACCCAACCAACGCGCGGTCACTTGGACTACGCAAGCTCTTTAAATGTGACAAAATATTGATTTTTGGTGTGATTGTTAGGTATGCAACACAACGAAAGCTCTTTAATATGTGGTATGCAATAGTAGCTTCGTTTTAGGTGCGCCATCTTTGTGCCTATTACATAGTTGCATCTTGTAAAAGGCTTGGCTGGGTCTGCGATATCTCATTTTATACTTTTACATAGAAACAAATCTGTAAAAAGTTGCAACTTTTATGCAAGGTACAGTCTGTTCCAAATTAAATGCAAACGATGATATTGTGTGCAGTTACCCGGTTCGCGGTACTGTATTGTGGGTGATCTGTACTTTTTCATACATAGTGATGCGTAGTTCACGCTTTTTGGCGTCTAACATTCACGTAATATCTCAATTTATACTTTAGCTATATTGGTTTTTATTATTTTAAATGCAATATATATTGTCGTCATTTATAATGAATCAAAACATCGTTATCGATAGAACACAAAGTATTGTAAAATATATCGTATAACTACACGTATTTGTAGGTAAACTTGAAAACTAGATAAGTTCTTGGTTAATAAAAGTAGAAAAAGTGGTTTTCGGACTCGTATACATTATTTAAAATTAGACATATGAATATATTTCATATGTATAATTTATTATAAAATTTGTATTAGTATAGCGAAAATAAATTAATAGAAGAGTAATTATTGTTCTTGGATTATAAATTTTGTGTAAGAATTAAGCCTGGAACTTGAAAACTCCAGGAAGTAAAGACGCCGCACCAGTAAAATGACAACTACCAGCATACTCGTTCAATAATACATTATGTCATATCACAGTCATATGTAATACATATATGTAATCTTGTCTGTAGTCTCATTATTAAAATTCCAAATACTACGTAATACCGTTGATTTGTAATACGGTTGATTGTCGTAACGATCGGACAGAGCATTATATAGAGCTTCTGCGATGGAAAACGTGTGTTATTATTTATTATTATGTATTAAAATTAAACATATTGTGTAGATATCTGTTAAGAGATAGTGGTCTCCTGGCGTAGCTTGCTTAAATGCGGAATGATATTGTATTAGAAAAACAGCATGCGGATATTTCAATTGGGAATCGCTGACACGTCATCCTTTAAAATCTCGAGTACCTAAATAGTTGCTTCTTTTTGGTTACGCACAAAAGAATGCTTGCGTAGCATTTTCATATTATATAGAAATACTATATAGTAGAGATGGGCAGTTCAGTTCAATTTCCAGATCCGTGTCATCAGTTCTAGTTCGTTTTACTGAACTGTATCTTTGAGTCAGTTCGCAGTTCATTTCTGATTTTCAGTAGGTACTAGTAATTTCTTTGCAGATATTCCCGTATAGTTAAGTATATGTTATGCATTGGATAATGAACATTCCCCATTAAAAATGTTATATAAAGTTGCCAAATATTAGAATGATATGATAAAGAAAAAAATTACTATCACAAGACAATTTTTATTATAACAGAATTGCGACACGTTTCTTTAGTCTCTTATTTTACAAAGAATATGTTGCGGTTTGATTTGCCTTAATGTATTTCGAACGCGTGTCTTACGAATCTTGTATCAGTCAATTACCTACTACTCAGTTCATTTCGACCGGTTCTCTCATTCGGCTATTGTGAGTTAGTCAGTTCACCTAGTTCTTTGATTATATATAAGTAGATTGACCATTCCCATAAGAAAAGAGTTGCGCTTTAAAGTCGAGCTTTTGATGCGGCCACCAGGAGCCCGCCACTTGTACTTGGCATTAAAACATGTTCGTATAGGTAGGCGGCAAACCGATATCTTATTGAATAACTTGACGTATTTACACTTTTACTTAATAGGTGGTGTTATTGCGATTGATAGAATTATGATAAAAAAAGTTAATAAATTCTTAGAGTAAGATACATGTATCTGTTTTTTTCTAGGCGAACACCTGCTTATAAAAATTGCAAGCAAAGTAAAAATATATCGATTTCCTATTTCGTAGTATTTTATTTGAAAAATTTGGGATGTTTTTAGAAGTAATATTTAACACTTTCTATTACGCAAGAAACCTCGTGAAAATATTTGTCGTTAGAGAAATTCAATTCAAGCAAAAATCTAAGCTGCTGCTAAATTAATACTTAATAAGCATACATAAATATGTATTTATATGGAACAATTAATTTTGCTCGGTGTATGTACAATGCATACAACAATGTCAGATTCCTTAAAATTTAAATTTGTAAAGATTTAAGTCCTGTAATAAGTGACTCGTTTGGAGACTAGGTAACATTTATAATACATAGTTTCGAGAAAAATGTATTATAATTATATACCTACATATGCATATATTTGTTAGAGATACTTAAACCTGATGCCTAATTGTTTCTGGCATCAATATTTATCAAGATGTTACCTACATAATATAATATTCTTTGACGCATTCATCTCCAATGTTTAGTGTTGCAAATGAAAGACAT